>JAVJIF010012014.1:0-155133 GCA_038442645.1 Agave tequilana | reverse complement strand
ATGAGGGCCTTCCTCAAGGCCTGCGTGTAGTCGTCGAGCGCGGCGGCGGCCTGTGGCGGTGCGGCACGGTCTTGATGATCAGCATGATGAGGCCGACGAGCAGGCCGCGCCGAGCACGGTGCCGACAGTCCACAGGAAGAGTTTCCGGCTAACGACCACGCACCCGAGGTCGACGTACCTCTTCTTCTTGTTCCCCGCGTCGCCGGGCCCGGCGAGGAGCCAGCTCTGCTGCGTCTCGTCGAGCTGCCGGGAGAGGGCGGCCCTGTCGAGGTCCTGGAGGTTGCGGCTGCGGTCGTCGTCGGTGGCCGAGTCGGCATTGGAGATCTCTAGCGGCCCTCCCCATGGATCTCTCCCAAACATTTTGTACTCGGTTTGTTTGTCTCTCTCTTCTTCTTCTCCTCTGTGTAATGAGGGTGAAGAAGAAGAAGGGGAGAGAGAGAGAGATCTTAGCACATGGAAGTGAGGAGAGGAGGGCTGGCTACTTGTTGGTGACTTGGTGTGTGATTGGAGTTTTTGTGGTGGTTACCTTGTATCTTTCTTTCCTTCTCTCTATTGAAAAATCAATCAAAAGGTGGTGCGTGGGTGGGTGGAGAGTGAGGTGGTCACTCCACTTCACACACTTGCTATTGGAATCATTCATGCACCATATGTTTGAGATCACCCACTTTTACCCACTCACTCGTGGCGGCCCCATTCTGTAGTGGGCCTGAATGCGGGGGTCCCGTGCCGGGCCGGTCGGATTCTGACGTTGCATCCGAAAATCTAGACTAATGGATTGTGTATGGATCCGAGATCAAAAGCGCGAACCCGGGAGTCGGGTTCGAACCCGAAATGTTCAGGTCCGAGACCCGATCGCGCTCAAGAGTGGGTGCACACACCATAGAGTGCACATCAACAAGTTTATACTGGAATCAAAACAAAGAGAGATTTGAATATTATAAAAAACACGAGCTCAGCGGATGCCTTGTGATCAAGTGCGTGTAATGCCCAGAAGAAAATCCAATCTTGACCACTGGGTACTTGACACGTGTCAAGTCCAGGCAGAGAAAATGGTGTTTCGTGTTTTGATCTAGATTTTTATTCTTTGCTTGATCTGCCGCCAGGTTGGAGAGAGCTGGATCGGGGAGCCATCAGCGCTCCACATGTGATGCAAAACAACACGAGCAAAAGCGCGGGCTTCCAGATGCACCCAACGTGTTCGCTTTCACTGACACGCGGGGCCCACGCAGCAAGGGTGTCTGCTGTCGGTGCGCATGCCATCGCAAGCAAGGCCCCATCCCTGAATTGTCGGTGGCGGGTATTAAGGCAGAAGTGTGAAGCTGGTTACTGACTCCCAAAAAAATTACTAAATACTAAGTTTAATATTGTACACTGAATACGATGCGACTGGGTGCACTCTTTCAGGTTTAGCAGTCACGGGACGAGCCGTGGCATAGATGACACACTCTGCTTCTCGAGACATATATTTTGACATTTTGAAATCCTCAACATCTATTTTTGTCTTGCGGGAATTTGTTTCTACATGTAATCCTGTGTTTGCTATCAGAACGGTCATGCAGAGTTGCAGACTGTAGCTTTTGCTGATGTATCCCGTGTGAGGATGTTCTGTGTTTGTTTTTGGAGTTCTCCGGCTTAGTGTAATTTTTGAGAACATGTTGCTTGTTCTCTTTGTAGTTCATTATATCTTCATTAATGAAACGGGATAGATTTCTCACTTTTTACTAAAAAAAATATTGTATACTGCGTGGTCAAGACTTTAGAAAGAAAACAATGGTAAGTTGAAAGTTTGAAAAATCTCAAAAATTTTATAACAAACATTATACTATACTAGAAATAATTATTATGTTATTGTTATTTTAAAACACTGGCGGTAGTTTGAATTTTGAACTTAAGACCACACATAATGTAATTACACATCTTTATCTTAAATTCATAACTAGACTATCTAGGTACCAAAACACAAGTAGCAAGTTTCTTCTTGTTCATTGATTCATGTTTTTTGTTCTTTTTTCCTTTTTAATGAAGGAGATGACAACTCACCCCATGAAAGAACACAATTCATTCTCTTTTCTTGCTATGGACAAACCATCTTCCAATTGGAGGCTAATTGGTTCTTGTGTGCTAGGTCTCAAATGTAGATGGAGAAAATTTTCTATTAATCCATGAATAATTCTTAATTCCCCCAAAAGCAAACGAAATTAACCTAGATAACATAGGACTGGATTAAGTAACACAAAGTTCTGCAGAAACCTAGGAAAATACAAACAAGTTTATTTATTTAGTTATTTTGACAAGCAATATGAATATATTGAAATTAAAAAAGAGCGTGAGGAAAGAGATCACAAGGTTAAAACGGCAAAGAATAGCAATAAAGAAACAATTTCTTCCCGCTAAAATAGAGTTGCAGTGAGACATCCCACCTTTACTCTCAAAAAGTTGAGGAAAACAGTAACCAGAAGGAAAAGAGTAACCTCACGGTCTTTTTCAACAGAGTTGAAAACTGGACAGCTCGGCAGAAGATGGCGATGGCGAATGTAAGGAAAGCAAATGCTCTTGCTCGAGTTTAGGGGTGTCTTTTGTTGGAGGAGTTCTTCTAGAGTTGAGTGAGGACTTGTAAGGTTGGATAGTTACAGGTCGAGCTTCTGGTGAGGGCCAGGAGGGTTTTGCGTTGCGTCGGTTGTGGAGTTATTGTCTGAGCATGACCTGAGGAAGGAGAGAGTGAAGTTTTCTCTTTTATTTGTACTTGGGTTCTTTAGCTACCTCGGGTACTTAGCTGTGCACAATTTCTACACTTCTGGATGACTTTAGGTTCTTATATTCATTTGAAATTGTTTTCAGTAATTCTTTTAATGAAACGCGAGGAGCCTTTTGACTCGCCGTTTCTTCTCCAAAGGGGAAAAAAACAGTAACCAAAAGGAATAACTTTGGGAAGGTGGGATGTTGTTATTCTTTGCCCCCTATTCTTGATAACTTAGGAAGTGGAGATCTATCTATCAATAAACATTAGGTGCAGATTCTAAAGTAATTAGAAAAGAAGAAAAAGAGAGAGAAACAAACTATGAGAGCATATAATGCTAACTGTCGGTGGCACATATAGTGTCGGCAGACTAATCTCTAACTTGTCCTTCACATTTATAATTTCTAAATATTTGCTGCAGGTTCAGGTGGTCCCTTATTTGTTACCTTTGCTTGTTGCTCTCTGCTGTAGTTCTTCTTTCTTCTTTCTTTCAGGCATTTCTTGCTCGTTGGTCCACTGTCACCCTCAAATGTGGCCCATTAATCCTTCACCTAAAGATTCTTTTAAAGGAAAAGAGAAGGTGACTGGTTAACCTTTTTTCTTTTTCTTTGTTCTTTTTCAATCCAACTTAAAGAACACCCAATGGTTGCCCTCTTTGGTTCTATATATATAAAGAGAGAAAAGAAAAAAAAAATCAGTATCCAGTTCAATTTTTGAGAAATTGAACAGGATATGTTAGAATATTAGAGTATTGACAAGGGAGGAAGGCTTTTCATAATTGGCTACTAGATGATAATATGAATCTTAATTTGTGAGGAAATCAATATGAGTATAAATTTTCAGCTAACAAGTTAACAAGAAGAAACAGTTTATGCCCCATGTGTCAGAGAGATGACCAACCAATATCAAGGCTGAGATGGGTTTTTAATCAACTACAAATATTCAAGAGAGTTGTGAAAAAAATATTGGGATATCATTGGTAGATTCAGTACTGATAACAATGCTTGCTATTTGTAGATACTGGGGATGTGTAGGTTTTTTTGCAGGGCAAGTATGATGTCAGTTTGGTCGATGGATTTAACCTGCCCTGGAAATTCCACATGTATGATTGAGGGTTGCAAGAAGAGCATAATAGTGTGTGTACACCCGATCACGGTTTCGGTTTTGAACTGGCGAACCAAACCGGAACCATGGTCCCAAAACCGAGCTCGGACCGGGCCGCCAGTTCCCCGGTTCCAAACCATCTAAATGGAGCACCCATCCATCCTTCTTTCAGGGAAAAAAAAAAAAAAAAACTTAAATATGTTTCTTTGTGATATCATTGCAACACCTAGGGTTATGTTGGCCATGAAAGAAGAAAAAGAAAAGAAATAGGATGTGATTAATAAGTGTATAGTTGTGCTGCTGTAATTATTGTTGCATGATAAAAATTATTTGCTCCAAGTTTCAAGCTGAAGTACTTGTAAAAGTTGACTGTGAGTACCCATCCTCTATTTGCATACTTCCATTACCCAAGTCCTCTTCCATCCTGAGAACTCTTCTGCTTTTACTTGTCACAGAAAAGATGATTACATTATAAATCTTAACGTTAAGTGCTATAATGCTATTTGCTTTATAATAGGCTTAGTTCAGGCATGTTTTCCTTCTGATGTAAAAAGTTTTCAATCTACTATTTATATCTTGGGTTTTTTTAGATATGTACCCTCTGCCCCTCTGTCATCTCTCTTCTTTTATCTCTCTTAAGAGTTGGGACCAGCACAAGTTGTTGGGAAATATGAAGAATTAAATGTGAATATTTTAGTTGAATTACGGCGAGATCCGTTGATAGAATCAATTGGATAATGGTTGGAGTGCTTTCTCCTTCCATTGGGGATGACGTGGTATATTCACATGTTCAATTTCGATTTCGAATGAATGAGATATTCAAGTCTAAAGTTTGACTAATTCAAAACCAAAAGGGACTAAAGGTAACTAAAGCATTTAGTCTCACATTGGTCATGGGATACAAGTTTGAAGTGTTTAAATAGAAAAAAATGAGAACAAAGGGTGTGCCCTTTGGGTACTTGGAGTTTTCCGCGCGTGATTAAGGGGAAACCATGCGCGCGCGGAGCCGGGCCAGGCTCGGGCCCGGTTCGCTACCCGGTCCGGTTCTTTTTGAACCGGGTCTCACGGGTATGGGTTACAGCGGATCGTACCCGCTCGGTTTCTGTCTGAAACGACTCTTTTTCTCTCATTTCATAACACAGACAGAAACACAAAACAGTTCAGAAAAGAAAAACAAGTTCCTCAACATATTCTTTAAGAGAATTGTTGTCTGAATTTGTGACTTCCAAAGAAGAATATTCTTCTATCTCCCTCCTTTCTCTACAGTGGGTGTTCCTCCAAAGTAAAGAGTGCTATCCAAATACTGTGA
This sequence comes from Agave tequilana, assembly GCA_038442645.1. Taxonomy (NCBI): domain Eukaryota; kingdom Viridiplantae; phylum Streptophyta; class Magnoliopsida; order Asparagales; family Asparagaceae; genus Agave; species Agave tequilana. The sequence continues at coordinate 149,983 of JAVJIF010012014.1, read as the reverse complement.
AGGAGTGTTGTATCTTAGGAGACCAGCGTCCAGTAACCCGTTAGCACCGTAGCGGGGGACGTAATTGTCTTAAGGAGATTCGCTATAAGCGTACGTATTGTCTTAAGGAGATTCGCTATAAGCATACCTCACTCCAAGTGCTATATAAGTGAATTAATTTTTTTTATACAGGGCTTATACTGATATTCAGTATATTGAGACTGACTTATACCAGTCTAATTGGTGTTTAATCAAGGAAGGTAATTGAAAGGTGGTCTGTAATTAAGGAACGATCTATTGAATGGAAAACCTCCCACCTGATATTCACCGACCTGGTCAATTAGATCGGTGATATTGATTAGTTGTCAGATTGATCCTAGTGACTAACACAAGTTTCTTCCTTCTTTTTAGAGAAAGAGCTTGGGATGTAAACGGTTTGGATATGGATCGAATATTGGTGCTATCATATCCGTATTAATTTTCTTGTAGCAGATACGGATACTAATACGGATATTGATCTTAGCATCCATATTTATCTAAAACAAATTATTTGGATGCGGATATTGGCCGAATAATATTGAATATTACCCAATAATTCATTAGGAAATAGTTCAAACTTTATTTTAGACATTTTTACATTAAAATTAAAAATATATACCAATTCATGTAGTTTGTGATACTAAATAAAACTTTAAAACACCTACATCAAGACATATTTTTTGAATTTTCTAACATGTATTCGGTTATTCGAATATCCATTCGGATATTTCGGATAGTTCATCAATATCAGTACCCATATCCATAATTTAAACAAAATGGATACGGATATCCGTGTTTATCAAAATTCGGATACGGATTCACACTCGGAACCGATTATTTATATCCATTTACATCCCTAGAAAGAACAGGGGAGGGAGAAGAAATAAAATTAGAATTAAACTATGGATTAATATGGAGAGGATATATTAGTCATTTCTAATACTTTAAAAACCAAAAAAAAAAAATATTCTCTTTTGATTCTTAATGAGTAACAACATGGGGTAAATTTTTCGATTCAAAAGATTTGAGGGGTAAATTAACAGTATCAATGATTTAAGGGTAAATTTCCAAATAGGTAAGATTGAGAGGTATATAATAGAAAAACCCTTATTGCTTATGTTTTTTTTATCTTTGATCAGTTAGCCATCTTGTCATGTGCCTTTATTTGCTTGGCATGCATTGCACAAGTCCAAAAATCTTGTATAGATAACTCTGATAGCCAGCTGAGATTGCCAAGTTTCCATATGTATATTAAATCTTGACTTTTGATTTATTATGGCTATTGTGTAATGGGTTTCCTGCTTCAGAAAAACTACAGACAGAACACATTAACATCGATTTGAAATTGATCTCGACCATATTCTGTAATTCAAAATGATTTATGATTTTTCTATCTGGAAGATAGTTCTTCTCTACGTTCCCCTTTTGGTGATGAGAGGAAAGGGTTAGAGTTAGTTAATCTGTTCTGAGAATGTTTGAACTCTCTCAACATGTATCTTAATCTGTTGTCAAATGGTGCCTAAATGCCTAAAAATAATGTAAACCGAATGATTAGATTTATATCATCAACAGTGACTGCCCGGAGAAGCTCAGGGTCTTGGATCAGAGTGGAGATGTGGTCGCGTGCAAGAGTGCATGTGTAGGATTTCAGAAGGATGAATACTGCTGCACAAAGTCGGGACTTTAGAGACCTGCAAGGCTACCAAGTACTCCAAAATGTTTAAGAAGCCTTGCCCCTCGTATATCAGTTATGCTTTTGAAACTCCATTACCTCTCAAGTTCTGCAATAACAAAGAATATGTAGTCACTTTCTGCCCCTCTAAACGAGCAGTCATGCGTGCATCTGTATACGAAACTGGAAAGGTTTCCATAAAATGTAGCTCAGATGTTTGCGCTGTAGTACTTATCATTGCATAAAGGAAGTTGTTTTCTCCAAATTGATTGAAATTTCAGTAACTATGACATGAGGTTTCCTTGTGTATTAAATTGGAGATTTTGCAGTTTAAATGTGCAGCCTTCTTGTTGTGTGCCCTTCTAAGTTTCTGTTGTGTAACTGTCAGCTATTCAATCGAATTCCTTTTCTTTTCTTTCATGGGAACATGTCGACTTATATTTTTAAAAAAGAGAGAATTCAAGAACTGAACTGAAAGTGAACAATCATGCATCTCACGTGCCAGATTTCATGCTTGAGTGTGCCAGTTCACTCTCTGTCATATTGTCTTTGTTGAAGTATATCCGAAAACAACAATTACTGTGATACAATTTTGAACTGAAATCAGATTTATGACATCCTAAACTGAACTCAACCTGAATCAGAGTTCATTATGCACCGAACATAACATCAGTCAAAATGTGGAATAATGCGGTTACTCCTACGATCTGGTCCTACTAATCTCTGAGGCAACAAGGCCTTGTAGTGTCGTAAGTCACAGAAAACGTTGCAGCATTTCCGACAGTGTAGTTTTCGACCCAGCTATGTAGACGGTATGGTATTTTGATGTGTGTGTTACTTCTGTGTAAACATATGAAAGAGGCACTCTTGCTCAAGCTGTTGATATCTAGAGAACAAGATGCTTGTAATTTGAATCCTGAATATGTGCTTGGAACTTTTGAAGCCTTGCATATGAAGTCCATATCCGTCTTAAATAAAATTAATAGAAATAAAACGATAATTAGCAATAACAGTTAAAGATCATTGATGGGAGTCAAGATTCATGAACTAAGCATGAAAAGGCTGGTGGAAGCAACAAGACAGAGCTTGTGTACTGTTATATTCCCTTCACAATGCAATGTACTTCTTCATTATGAGTAATTCTGTTTCAGAATCACCGTCATTTCCTTGTTAGATGCCTTGAGAAAAAAATTTCTAAGAATTTTCTGATAGCCACATGGATGATTGTACATTGTTACTAACAGTGTGGAACTAATATTAGTACTGGAGAGCTCCTTACACTAATCATCAATCTCCAGTACTGAAATTATAGAACTCTATAATATACAATCCTTATAATAAAGCATTTTAATCGTGAGGGAGCTTCTTGCAATGGTGATAAGCTTATATAGATCCCCCTTCTGATGAGCAGCTTCCTTGTGCTAAACTCGAACTTGAAAGAAGATGTTGAAGATGGAGCTCCCTACCTCTTTTCTCCTCCTCTTGATGTTGCATCTCATTTTATACGGTATTTTAATACTAATACTATGTTCTTTATTTTCATAAGAGGTTGGGGAAAAAGTATTGTTCATCATCGTAATATGAATGATATGTGTTGTTGTGCAGGTAGCGTTGTTCAGGGGAATATGGTCACCTTCCATATAACCAATAAGTGCTCCTACCCGATATGGCCAGCGATTGCGCCTAATGCTGGTCACCCGGTGATTGCTGATGGCGGCTTCTTGCTGCGTGGGGATCTAACAAGCAAGTCCAAGTGCCTGCAACATGGAACGGGCGTTTCTGGGGGCGAACCGGCTGCAACTTCAATTCAACCTTGAAGCCTGCTTGTGAAACTGGTGACTGTGAAGGAATGCATTCCTGCAATGGAACTATAGGCCTTCCCCCTGTTACCCTGGTGGAGGTACCTCAATCTTTCCACATTTTGGTGCATATTAAATTTGATTTAGAGGTCATGTGTTGAAAAGAAAATATTAGGAAGTAATATGTAAGAAATTCACTTTTTTAATGTGCAGCTACAATACTTGCTTGCTACATAGCCTAGTATCGTAAAATTTATATATTTTTCACAGAATTCAATCCAATTTAGACTCTTAGCAAGGGGATTGATGTATGGGTTACAAATAAGAACAGAACACTTGAATTATGAGAAAAAACAAAATAAAAGAGTCGACATGATCTATATATCATATATCACATAGATGATAACTAATCCAACAAATATTTAAGGTAGTCATGAAAATCTTGTTCAAGTACAATATTTCGTACATTGTTGAGATATCACCGATATTGGTGACGACGCGTGGATATTGCATTTATTCAGGTCTCAGTGCAAGAAGGTAAGCCCAGCGTCTACGACATCAGTGTAGTCGATGGATACAACCTGCCCATCTCTGTCTCCACAAGGCCATTTGATTCCAAGTGTGCGATCAAAGGATGCACAAAGAACATCAACAGTGTGTGCCCAGAGGCACTTCAGGTTTCAAATGAGAGCGGGAATGTTGTTGCGTGCAAGAGCGCATGTTTAGCATTCAATCAATAAATTTTTGCTGCAGGAATTCATATGGTGAGCCAGATAAATGCAATGCTAACAAGTACTCCAAGATGTTTAAGGATGCTTGCCCATCATATATCAGTTATGCGTATGACACTGCTCCATCCATCAGAGACTGTAATGCCAAAGATTATGTCATCACTTTCTGCCCCTCTCATAAGTGGAGTGAACATTCAGTCATTTAAGGAGAAGTTCAATACGGTGAAATTGCAGAACTCTTCTTCGTAGTTGTTCGGTGTATGGACTACTTGAGAGAGATGGATAAATATCTGACGAGAATGGTTAGATTGAGGGCACGTAATATTGTGAGATAGAAGAAAACAGTATTTTGAATAAAATTTTATCAAACAAACAAGAAATTGTTGTCTAATTGTCTGGTCGGCATTAAAATGGGATTCAAAATAGTATATAATCCTAAGAGTTACTTCAAATTTCTTTTCCTTCTTTTTTGGCAAGAATATTGGGTATACTTTGGAATCCAGAGATATGTGAACTGAATAAAGTGAGCAATATCCATGTATGCTTTCATCCAAATTGACTCTTATCAAAGAGATCCCTTGATTGTGATTGTAGTGGTTAATTTTCGACCCTCTTAAGATCATGCCACGTGTCCTTTCAGCATCAAATAGCGCGCGATACGTGACCGCTTTCAGAACCTCTGACCTGGAGTCCTCATCCAATTCAAACTCCGAGCGGTTCAGCTAGTTAGAAGAAAGAGAAAGAATCAGTTGTGAAAATCCTTATCTCTAAATCTCTATTTGAACTCGACAGTTACCGCTCGAGAACAGATCAACTACATCAACAATTGGGCGCAGACTATCAGATAAAGATGAACTCTCGTCCGATCAATTCAAATCTGAATGTTAAGTTTTAAGCGCCTCTGAGATATATGATTAAGCGCTTAAATAGAGATGAACTCTGCAGTCTCATCCAACAGACACTAATTGTATAAATATGAGATTCTTTTCAACGTAGAGGGGACGATCATTTGAGGCAGAAACCCTAGCATACTAGAGTAACACCATTGTAATCGTCCACATTATAGTGAAACCTCTCTCTCTCTCTCTCTCTCTCTCTCTCCGTGATTTTTTCCTTTCAGATTTTTCACGTAATTCAGTAGATTTTATGTGATTTGTTTTTCCCATCTCTACATTTGATGTGTGGATTAATTCCCTAGGAATTACCCACTGCAATGATTATTGATGTTAGGGTTAGAAGTAGATAAAATATAACATAAAGTGCAAAGCTTGGTGATTTGCCATTTCCTTGGGAACTTGAGATTCACAAACCATTTCAGTGTAATGTTGAAATTAAGTCAAACGAAACCAGAACCATATCAACTAATCACATCACTACATATCAACTATCCTAAATATAAGCCGTGAGCTCATTCTTGAAAATTTAGCAAAACAACACAAGCTTGTATTGCTAATCTTTGTAATGTACATGGGGTGCGATTGAACTAAGATTAACTAGATCTACTTCCTGAATTTCCTTGTCATGCAATCTTTTGTTCCTTTCATTTCCCTTTGCCTTGCCAAGAAGTCAGCAATAAAAAGTGGCTTTGCCTTGTACACCATTCAGTACTCATCCAACATCCACCAATTCTCTTTGGAGTAAAGTCATAGAAATTCTGCAAGTCTTGATGCTGATAAAAGCAGAAGCAACAGAAAAGGTTTGATGCTGACAATGGAAGTTGGTAGTTATAATGAAACTTTTACTGACAATTCTGCAATAAGTTGCATAAAAGTTTTCTTAATCTCCAGTTTATTACCAAGTAAGCTTTGGCTATGTCATTTGGGCTTGAAGAACTAATAAAATTTCTGGAAAGTGATCAAAGAGAGGGCATAAACTCGCTTAGAGTGCAAGACACTTGAGCTTATCAGAGTCACAAACCACACTTAAAGTGGAGTGCAAGAATGACAGGAAAAGTTGAAAATGCATAGCTGAGACACACATATAACTAGAGATACAGATTCTATTCAAATTGTCAGCCTCCTTAATTCCCTGAAACCTAATGAAGCAGTCCAAGCCAAGATGGAGATCTCTACCTCTTTTCTCTGGATGTGCATCTCACTCTATTTGGTATCAATATGAATTTTATTGTCTATGTCGTTTATTTGCAACAGCATGTATTATAGCCATAACAATCTTCCAGTTATCATGTATGGAAAATACTCTTACATTGGCCTAGAAAGTTACCACTGTAAATTATAGATAATTCCCATGAATATCAGCAATTGCTTAAAACTATTCTAATTATGAAATGTTGGGAAATGATGTACTTTGGCCAGTAATCTATCATCAATCTCCTACCTCACAATACTATAGTCCATAGGACCTATACTAGCTAGCTACTATATCATGTAATGCATCTACATATCTATATGTACATGAAAATTTTCAGTAAAATTCTTAGGTGTCTGACAGTCATTTTTGTTTCTCTTTATGTTGACAATAGTATGATGTGTTACCATCAGCAGGTAGCCTTGTTGAAGGATGTACATTTCACATTGCCAACAAGTGCCCATTCCCAATATGGCCAGCAATCACGCCTAACGCTGGCCACCCTGTAGTAGCTGACGGCGGCTTCTTCCTCCCCTCTGGCCAAGTGAAGCGAGTACAGACACCCGCAACATGGAACGGCCGTTTCTGGGCAAGAACGGGTTGTAACTTTGCATCCAACTCAAAGCATTCTTGCCAAACTGGTGACTGCCAGGGTCTTCTCTCATGCAACGGGTCGATTGGCCTCCCCCCTGCCACCCTTGTAGAGGTACCTTCATTGTGACTACAATACGTGCGTAAACATAAAGTACACGTAAATTTTGACATACGTATTGCTTGTGCCAGGTTTCACTACAAGAAGGTAAGCCTAGCTTTTACGACATCAGTGTCGTTGATGGATACAACCTGCCCGTCTCTGTCTCAACCAAGCCATTCGATCCCAAGTGTCTGATCAAGGGCTGCACGAAGAGCATCAACAGTGCGTGCCCGCAGGAGCTCCAGGTCTCGGATGAAGAAGCAGCGTGGTTGCTTGCAAGAGCGCGTGTCTGGCATTCAATCTTGATGTGTTTTGCTGCAGGAACACGTATGGGAAGCCGGAGAAGTGCAAGCCTAGCATGTATTCGCAGATGTTTAAGGATGCTTGCCCTGCGTATGTTAGCTATGCATATGACTCCCTGCACCCGTCATGAGCTGCAGTTCTCAAGATCTTGTCATCACATTCTGTCCCTCGAAATGGAGCAGTCATCTGTCCATGTAGAGAAGTTTCAGCAACATGAGAATGGGGCATAATATAACTGTAATGGTTCACTTTGTGTGAAACTGAATGATAACAGATCAGACTGTTGCTTGCCATTCAAATGAAGATTGAAGATTTTACTCCAGTTAAAAACGAAACTATTTTCTATATACCACGGTCAAGGAGTGAGGCCGGAGAGGACGAATTACCGGCGGAAGCGGCGGTGGCCTCGATGTTGGCGGTGGTGCTGCCGAGGGGCGGCCACGCTCCGCCGGCGTGCTCGATGGGGCGGAGCAGGAGCCCTTGTATGCTTCCCTCTTCTGCATCTCTCTCACGATGTCGAAGTGCTCAGAGAGCCCTGACTCCACTCTGCAAAGGGACGCAGGCTCGCGGCACTTCAACCGCAGCCATTTTTTTCCCGGCAATAGAAATTCTTTTAAATTATTCACATCAGTAACAATCCTCACACTACTTGATTATAAGGTCAATAGGATGAGAGCGAGTTCAAGCCCCCGAAGAATTGATTTTTGATTAAAAAATTTGAATACAGTGGTGAAAAAGTGCTATAAGAGGTTGAGCGCTTGAGTCTAATATTTTTCATTTGCATCACTGTGACAGCTGTTATTCATCAAACAACCGAAGGTAAGTTTTCTCTCGTGACTTATACAGAGACTTTGTCCATTTGTTCGTCCGTCTTCATCCGTGAGAGAAAGCAGCGTCGACCCTTCCTTCTTTCTCTCCCCTCTCGTTCTTCCTCCTTCTTCCTCTCCTCCTCCTCCTCCTAACCGATCGGTTAGTTTATCATTGACAACGCGGTATACAAGTACTAGTATATTGTCATCGGTCAGTAGAAACCGACCGATGGTGACGATGATGATGAGAGGGAGAAGGACAGGAGGATGAAGAGGGAGGGGGGGGGGGGGTGGGGGGGGAGGCAGGGTAGGGAGAGGGGAAGAGGGGGAAAGCCAGAGGGAGGGGAGGAGAAAGAGGGAGAGACAAAGAGCGAGAAAGAAACGGACGGACAAAATTTGCGAAAGTGTCACGAGAGAAAACCTTCCTTTGATTGATTTTGATTATTGGTTATTATTGATTTTATTTTTTGTACATCTGCACTACAGCTTGGTGATAACTGCTCTTTGCAGCAGGCAAAGAGTAAGGTGTTCAATCCTAGTTGCATATTTGCATAGACTATGGCATATTTAAAAAAACATAATTGAATAAAATTCTAAGTTACTGGCGCAACATTGTCAATATTGTCCATATCAAATAGATTTAGTTGTTGGCTCATGTAGCATTCGAAATCAACCGCTTTCTCAAGTGCATCTCATATCGTTACCAGCTAACAGTCAAATTACCCAAACTTTTTGTTAGGATTATGACGTGAATACATCATGAAGGTAGTCAATTAAAGTCAAATTTGGCAGTTTCTTTTTCTGGATCTGTTTTGAGTCCGAATTGGATTCAAGTTTCCTTTATTCTGATTGAAGGTGTTTTGAGTCTGAGTTGGATTCAAGTTTCCATTATTCTTATTGAAGGGGTGTTTAACACTAGGAGAGTTTTATGGTCTATAAATAACCCCTTAGGGGTGGTCTTCAATGTATTCCAAGAGAATCCTTTGAATTAGTAATTTTTAAGGGTGTAATTCATCTAGGTGAGAAATTCGTGAGAGAATCTTAGCCACAAGGGTTCGCTGTTCTTGGCGGCTATCAAAGGCTTGTAAGTTCTCAGTGTGAGGTGTAAGTAATTCTTATTGTACCCCCAAAGTTTAATAAAGTTTCTCCCCCCCCTCCTGTGGACGTACACACGATCTGTTTGATCGGTAGAACCACGTTATATTGTGTGTTGACTTTCTATCTACTGGGAATATCTTCTTCTTCTCTTCTTTAAGTTGCCTTAGTAGGTCTTGTAGTTCGTATCCGCTGCGTCGCCCCAGTCGATCCGGTCGTGAGGGTGTCCTCTCCTGAAATCACAACAATTGGTATCAGAGCATACAGGTTATTTCCCAACAATTGGTATCAGAGTAAGGTAACTTGAAAATGTCTGCGATCAAGTTCAATATTTAGAAGTTTGATGGTGTCATCAATTTCAGCAGGTGACAGATTAGGATGAACGCCATCCTTACCCAGAGCGGGTTGAAGAAAGCATTACTCGGGAGGGAGAAAAAGCTTCAAGACATGAAGGAAGAAACTTGCAGGAGTTGGATGAGAAAGTCTTGACAGCTATTCCGCTTTGCTTGGCGGACAAAGTGTTGGATGAGTTTTCTACGGAGAAAACAACGTCCTCACTGTAGGAGCGACTTCAGGACCACTATCTGAAGAAGTCGTTGGCAAGTCGGTTGATTCTGAAGCAGCGTCTCTTTCTTTTTCGCATGCATGAAGATACACCTATCAAGTTTCACATTGCAAAATTTTTCTCTATTATCAATGATCTAGATAAGATAAAGATTAAGATAGAAGATGAGGATCAAGCACTTCTATTGTCGTGTTCTTTACCTTCTTTATATAAGAGCTTTAGGGAAGCTATCATCTATGGAGGCAAGTCAACAATCAAGATCAATGAGGTCAAGGAGCATCTGCTCAATAAAGACAAATTGACATTCAGTTGACGGTTGAGTCTCATCATGATGATTCTGGGCAAGTTCAATATTCAAGGGAGAAGATTAATAACGGAAGTTTCACGGTAACTCAAAACACAAGAATTTGACGTACAATTATTATCACAAGAAGGGGCACATTAGATCTAAATATTGGCTCTGAAAAAAGGAACAACCAGATACTAATGTCACTGAATTGGTTGAAGGAGATAAAAATCAGTGCGACTATCTGTTACAGATGGACCAGTTGGTAACAAAGATAGATGGGTCATAGATTTTGAATGTTCACAGCATATCAATTCCAATAAGAAGATGTTTTCTTCATACTCTTCAGTTCAAGAGGGAGAAGTTTTCATGGGGAATTCTACTACAAGCAAGATGATTGATGAAAGAACAATCCAGTTTTGGTCTCATGATGAATGCATTACTACTATTCAAGGCGTTCGTTATGTTCTCAAATAAAGGTACAATCTCATCTCTCTTGGAGCCCTACATAGAGAAGGGTTCAGTTTCAGTTCGAAAGGTAATCTTATGGAAGTTTTCAAAGAGGCTCATGTGATGTTTCAAGCCGAACGTGTCGGCAATGTGTATATGTTATGGAATTCAGAGGTTAGAGTTGGTGGATTGTAGTTAGCCTCGGCTTCAAAAGCGGTGGCTGTGAAACTGTAATATCCCCTATCTAATTATACTGTATCCTTGTTTTCCTGAAGTATTGATTTTAATTTACAAATTATTTTATCAACTTAATTTATTAATTTCTTTCTTGTGAGTATTATTAATACTATTAGTGTTGCTATTGTTACTGTTATCTATTATTATTATTAGTTGGTCATGTAATATTATTGCTAATGTTGGATTACTATTTTGTGGTGGTGTATTCCTCTTCCCTTGATTTCTATTCATGCCTTATTTCCCTTGTATCTTGGTTATCCATCTACCCGTTTGGATCCTAACCCATACCCGCTAGCCAAAACCCAACACCCATTCATCTATTGGATCCCAACCCGTTAGCTTATGCCCACTACCCTCAAACCCAATACCCTATATTTATCATTGGAGCCTAACCCGCACCGTTGTCCATACCCGAAACCCATTATCCATATCTAATCCTAACAACCCAAATCCAATCTAATCTAAATCCTAACTACCCCCCTAATCTCCACCATATCCTAATCTAAACTAATCTCTCCCAATCCCTAAACTCCAGCCGCACACCCCGTCCAGCATCCCCATCCACAGCCTCCACCATGGCCGGCCCATCTCCAGCCTTTGCCGCATGCCCTCCCTCCATGCCCGCAACCCGAGCAACTCCCTCCATGACTACCCTGCAGATCCGGCGACAGCCTGCAGCAACTTCAGCCAGCCAGGCCATGTGTCTCCTCCTGGATGCCAGCAGCCGAGCACCAACAGCCATCCAGGCCGGATCCTCCTCCAGCAGGCTGCCGTGCACCTCTCCAGCAGCACTCGGTCACACATAGCAGCACCTTCCATGGCCGTGTGCGCATCTCCAGCAACAACCCCTTGCAGCCCTGCTCCTTGGCGCCCCAGCGACACCAACAGCCACGGCACCATCAACAACAGATCCAGGCAGCATGACGACAGCAGGGCAACGGCCCGTGCGAGCGTCTCCATGACCGAGCCCCTTCCAGCGAGCAACACGGCATCGTCCGACGGCGAGCGATCCCCTATGTGAGTGTTCTCCTTTCCTCTCTCTATTTCTTTAACAGTATGTACATGTGTTTTCATTAATTATGATCATGGTTAATCATGTATGTTTGCATTAGTGGCAATCATGATTTATTTATGTGAGTGTTTTCTACTCCTTTCGGTTCTTTTATTATGTGTACTTGATTCTTATTATGATTCCATGTGTACCTATATTAGTGTAGAGATTGTGTGTATTGATGTGTGAGAGAGAGTTGCATATTTGTGTTTTATAGCATGAGAGATCAGATCTTAGTATGCCCCTGTTTCTGTTCTGGCAGAGTCATTAGTCGACTAATACTGTTATTAGTCGACTAACACCTCTGTTAGTCGACTACCCCCAGATCCTTAGTCGACTTGTATAGCTTCCAGGAACCTTTGACTCTCTGTATTTTCACTGTTAGTCGACTTGATACATATAGTAGTCGACTAACAGTTAGTGTAGTCGACTTACCCCTAACCCTAGTCGACTAATGTTTTGACCTGGAGCTGTGTTGGTTTCTGTATCCCTGTCAGTCGACTAGCCTTACCTGTGTAGTCGACTGGCCTTACCCCTAGTCGACTTGGACCACCTTTATAGTCGACTAACTCTCCCTCTAGTCGACTACTCACTTTCTTTAGTCGACTAATATTGGCCTGTCAGCTATGTGTGGTTCCTTTATTGGATGTAGACCTTACCCATGAGTTATGTAATGGATATAGATGGATGTACATGACTAATGATGGATGGATATGATTCCTAGGAATGGATATTGGTGATAATGACTTGACCTAATAGATCTTATATGCATAGATTGGATATGTTTGCCAAGTGTTGGGATCTGATGTTGACCTTAATAGAAATGTGAACCCCTGAGACTTGAGAAACAGATTAGATTGTTAGAATGAGGAAGCTGTGCATGATTATGGTTATATGTTGGAACAAAAGTTATTATACCAGATTACTAGATATGTAATGAAACTAATTGATTATGGAACTATTGGATTATGAGCTAGTTGTCATGACTTGGATTCATAGTTGAGTATTAGAGGTTCTGTAACACGCTGATCCCTGGTGTACGTATCACCGTATCGGTACGCGATACGATGTACAAAATTGATTTGACCTCCGTGTTAGTCCGATTGAGTTGATTTCAATTTCAAAAATCATTTTCTAATATTTTAGATTTTTCAAGATTTTCTGGATTTTTCTGGATTATTTTGGAAAATCTCCGTAGTCGGTGTCGACCGATACCGATTACCGGCCTTCCGATTTTTATTTCACAAATGGAGTTATATTTTTTGAGAATCGGCTTTCACCGTGTGTCTTAGAATCATGTTATCTACGTTCGGGTATTTTTGGAGATTTTTCTGAAATTATCGAAAATCGGGCCAAACCGGTGTCGCCCGTATCGGCGAGACACTCTGGGATTTTTAATTTGCAAACCGGATTGAGTTTTGACAAACCGTCTTCATATTACGTCTCCAAATAATATTTCCTATTTTCTGTAATTTTTAGGCACTGTTCGGAACTTGGTCAAATTTGAGGCTAATATAATAATAATTAAATAATTTTTTTTCTTTTTCTTTCTTTTCTTTCTTTTCTTCTCCTTTCTTCTCCATTCCTCTGGAGAACGCCACCACCGCCTTACTGTTCCTCCCCACTCTTTTTAAATCCTCCCTCCTCTCTCTCTCCTCTATTTTTCTCTCTCACTCTCTCAAATTCTCTCTCTCTCCCCTACTCTCTTTCTCTCTCTACTCTCTCTCTAACTCTCCCAATCTCTCTCCCTCTCTCCCTATCTCTCTCTCTCTCTCTCTCTCTCTCTCTCTGCGGACCAGGAATGGCCGGCGACGCCGGAGGCCGGCCTGGGCAGCCGACGGCGCCGGAGATCGGCCAAAGGACCGGCGGCGCGGGCGGCGATGGGTGCACCAGCCCCGACCGGCGGCGCGGGCGGCGGTGGGGGCACCCGCCCCGCCCTCTTCCTCTCCTCCCTTCTCGCGGTGGAACCCCGGCCTGGGGCGCCGGAGCTGCGCCGGCGAAGCAGCGGCGCCGGCCAGGTGGCCGCGCGGGGCGGCGGCCACGCGCGGGCGCGCGCGCGGGCGGCGGCAGCAGCAGCGCACGCTGCTGCTGCTGCTGGCTCTGTTGGATGTAAACCCAATGGGTTTTGGGTTTGGGTAATTACCCGACCCGTTTGGGGTACCCGACCCAATAAGGTATATTTCCATTTAACCTCTATAAATTTATAATTTGCTTTTAGGCCCCTACAAAATTACAAATAGCCCCCTAAATATTTTCAGTTATTACATATTTAACCCCTTTTAAATTATTTTAGTGTTCGGGCGATATCGGGAGCATCCGGACTCCGATTCAGGCGATTCTGGATCCGTTGCGATCGTGGGAACGAGAGTTACAGTCCTGTAGCCAGTTTGTGAGTGTTTTCTTTTTAATAAATTATATTTCTCCATGTTTAATAAATTGATTGGTTGCTTAGATACCAAAATCGTGATTATAAGTAAATCAATAAAATGTGAATAAATAACTGGAAGTCATATTTTGGTACACCTGACACTGTAGTGACCCTAACCGATCATGAAGGCAGTACACTGGTTAGATGACTATTCCATGGTACACTGACACTGTCACCGTTATTTCATACCCCGGTATCATAATAGCTACGGTAGCCTCTAGACATGAGATTCCATTATACACTGACCACTCTTATGACATGCACTAGTAAGACATAGGTAGCTTACACTGATACTGTCAGGTCACGGATCCACTGATTTCTGTTATTGCATGTACTATCGCAGAGATACGACACGGCTTGACACTAGTACTGCATGTTGTGACCTACTGATATACTGATACACTCGTACACTGGATACCGTCATTTTATATTGATATCCTCGTTACATAGATGCACTGATCACTGTTATTACCTGTACGCTCACAGAGACATTACACGGATATACCAATGCATGGACTACCGCATTTCATGTTTACATATCACTGTTACACATGCATGTCATATTTCTATATCCCTGTTACACATGCATCTATGGTGTCTCTATTCTTGTCATATGATCTCCCGTTCATATTTCATGTATTATTGTTCCATGTTCCTGTATTCATGTTATACGATTGTTTCCTGTTACGGATATGGATATTCCCGATACTGGACATGATATGGATATTCCCGTTACTGGACATGACTGCTGTTGATATGCGATGTGTGGAACTAAGTGCCACGTGGATCCAAGCCACGGGGGCCACCTCTAGAATCCCACATCTATTGTTCTCGTTTCCCGGTATATTGTTCATGATATCTTGTTCATGTTATATTGTTCCTGATTCTCGTGATATTGTTCTATGCTATCAACAGAGCTCAGGTCCAGTAATCATGTTACCCGTACCGTGTACTGAAATTGTTCTTGTTACATTGTATACTTGACATATCACATATCAGATCATAAAGATAACTTGGGTATGGGGGAGACTTGACGGTTGACTAGATTTTATCGGGTGGATGTACTGGATCCATATTGAGGTCCCACTGCAGGGGACCGGGTAGTGCTGGCTACCATCTGTTACTCATGTTACATGTTACAGCTCTAGCGGGCTGGCCCTGGTCTCAGCAGCCAGGGATCTGTTTAAGGCCGTGATCCCGGGTATGCACGGGATACACCTACCCGATAAGAACTCCTCGACCATGGGTTTCCAAGTAACATAATAAAACAGTATACACAATAGTGAATGTCGGAACACTTGTTATTTGATCACTCTCTCGTTTGGATAATGGTACCCGTAGGCCATGTCCGGATGGGTTCGACTGGAGTGCGGGCTCCAGTATGAACTGCCAGTGGTATGGGACACTGGAAGAGATTGATTAAAATACCAGGTGGTACTGATTGCTACTATTGTATAAATAACATGACTTGCCTGATACATGTAAACTATTGTTTCGTTGTACTTGTTACTGTACCTGATTATTTATCCGCTATCATGTTACTTGTATATGTTGTTACTATACCTGGTACATGTTATATTTTCTGTGGTGGCATCCTACTCATGTACACGTTACCTTGCATATATTCTGTTTCCTGTATTCCTTGCAGATATGCACGACACCGTATTATGGGTATATTGCATATGCACATCTGTATGTTCACTTTTATCACGTCACCACTAGCACGTTCATTTCTAGTACGTCACCACTAGACATCAGTAATTCTTTATATGACTTGGATACGACTATAGACATGACCCGATGATAACCAGTTAGGTGGTGATGGTATTAAAAGACGACACGTCTGTATATTTCACTGCTTACATGTTTAGATATTTCTATCGCTCATGATATGCTTATTATATGGTAGACACCATCATGTATCTATAGTAGTATCATGTTTATAGTACTATAGTATATATTACTGCCTCCTTCATTTTACCACTTACTAGGTCGCTTTCTGACGACCCTGGGTTTGCATGCCCAGATTGGAGATCCGCGTACCGTAATATCCGAGAGTACCTTGGAGTCACATCGGAGCTTCCGCATCGAGACTATCATAGGTATCGTTGTATTTCATTTCTATTATCGTATTTATTCCAGTTTTCTTATCTGTTATGATCCCTAACCCTTTTCTGCAGGTATTCTTGTACTTATTTCATGCTGGGACCCATGTCTATATGGAGGTTATTTACTGTACTGAGGCTTAGCGTACGTACGTGAGGGTTTTCCGCCCTGCGTATGTACGTCGCCATAACGTCCCCGTACCTACGGGATCGGGCGTTACATAGTGGTATCAGAGCCAAGGTTCACACCTAGTGTGGGTAACCACCTGGGTCAATCTTCTGGCTCTTACCAACAGTACAATCAGTATCTGAATTTGGGGTTCCAGCAACGAGTACAAGAATATCATGACCTTGACAATTCATTCTTGACTCGTTTGTGTTCCTTCCTTCCTTCAAGTGGTCAACCAGAACATCCGATTTCCTTCTCGCTTCCCTTGCATCGTCTTGCTTTCCATCCGTTAGGGTTCGTCACTATCATACTTTTCCATCCCGAGTTCCTCCTAGATATCAGAGTGCGCAGCGGAAGTGTCGTGGACCCGTAACGTTTTAGCTTTGGGGTTGGGAATATTGCTCTTACACCTGAATGGAAATTGCGAGGACGCAATTTTTTGTAAGGTGGGGAGAAATGTAACACGCTGATCCCTGGTGTACGTATCACCGTATCGGTACGCGATACGATGTACAAAATTGATTTGACCTCCGTGTTAGTCCGATTGAGTTGATTTCAATTTCAAAAATCATTTTCTAATATTTTAGATTTTTCAAGATTTTCTGGAATTTTTCTGGATTATTTTGGAAATCTCCGTAGTCGGTGTCGACCGATACCGATTACCGGCCTTCCGATTTTTATTTCACAAATGGAGTTATATTTTGAGAATCGGCTTTCACCGTGTGTCTTAGAATCATGTTATCTACGTTCGGGTATTTTTGGGGATTTTTCTGAAATTATCGAAAATCGGGCCAAAACCGGTGTCGCCCGTATCGGCGAGACACTCTGGGATTTTTAATTTGCAAACCGGATTGAGTTTTGACAAACCGTCTTCATATTACGTCTCCAATAATATTTCCTATTTTCTGTAATTTTTAGGCACTGTTCGGAACTGGTCAAATTTGAGGCTAATATAATAATAATTAAATAATTTTTTTTTTCTTTTTCTTTCTTTTCTTTCTTTTCTTCTCCTTTCTTCTCCATTCCTCTGGAGAACGCCACCACCGCCTTACTGTTCCTCCCCACTCTTTTTAAATCCTCCCTCCTCTCTCTCTCCTCTATTTTTCTCTCTCACTCTCTCAAATTCTCTCTCTCTCCCCTACTCTCTTTCTCTCTCTACTCTCTCTCTAACTCTCCCAATCTCTCTCCCTCTCTCCCTATCTCTCTCTCTCTCTCTCTCTCTCTCTCTCTCTCTCTGCGGACCAGGAATGGCCGGCGACGCCGGAGGCCGCCTGGGCAGGCCGACGGCGCCGGAGATCGGCCAAAGGACCGGCGGCGCGGGCGGCGATGGGTGCACCAGCCCCCGACCGGCGGCGCGGGCGGGCGGTGGGGGCACCCGCCCCGCCTCTTCCTCTCCTCCCTTCTCGCGGTGGAACCCCGCCTGGGGCGCCGGAGCTGCGCCGGCGAAGCAGCGGCGCCGGCCAGGTGGCCGCGCCGGGCGGCGGCCACGCGCGGGCGCGCGCGCGGGCGGCGGCAGCAGCAGCGCACGCTGCTGCTGCTGCTGGCTCTGTTGGATGTAAACCCAATGGGTTTTGGGTTTGGGTAATTACCCGACCCGTTTGGGGTAACCGACCCAATAAGGTATATTTCCATTTAACCTCTGTAAATTTATAATTTGCTTTTAGGCCCCTACAAAATTACAAATAGCCCCCTAAATATTTTCAGTTATTACATATTTAACCCCTTTTAAATTATTTTAGTGTTCGGGCGATATCGGGAGCATCCGGACTCCGATTCAGGCGATTCTGGATCCGTTGCGATCGTGGGAACGAGAGCTACAGTCCTGTAGCCAGTTTGTGAGTGTTTTCTTTTTAATAAATTATATTTCTCCATGTTTAATAAATTGATTGGTTGCTTAGATACCAAAATCGTGATTATAAGTAAATCAATAAAATGTGAATAAATAACTGGAAGTCATATTTTGGTACACCTGACACTGTAGTGACCCTAACCGATCATGAAGGCAGTACACTGGTTAGATGACTATTCCATGGTACACTGACACTGTCACCGTTATTTCATACCCCGGTATCATAATAGCTACGGTAGCCTCTAGACATGAGATTCCATTATACACTGACCACTCTTATGACATGCACTAGTAAGACATAGGTAGCTTACACTGATACTGTCAGGTCACGGATCCACTGATTTCTGTTATTGCATGTACTATCGCAGAGATACGACACGGCTTGACACTAGTACTGCATGTTGTGACCTACTGATATACTGATACACTCGTACACTGGATACCGTCATTTTATATTGATATCCTCGTTACATAGATGCACTGATCACTGTTATTACCTGTACGCTCACAGAGACATTACACGGATATACCAATGCATGGACTACCGCATTTCATGTTTACATATCACTGTTACACATGCATGTCATATTTCTATATCCCTGTTACACATGCATCTATGGTGTCTCTATTCTTGTCATATGATCTCCCGTTCATATTTCATGTATTATTGTTCCATGTTCCTGTATTCATGTTATACGATTGTTTCCTGTTACGGATATGGATATTCCCGATACTGGACATGATATGGATATTCCCGTTACTGGACATGACTGCTGTTGATATGCGATGTGTGGAACTAAGTGCCACGTGGATCCAAGCCACGGGGGCCACCTCTAGAATCCCACATCTATTGTTCTCGTTTCCCGGTATATTGTTCATGATATCTTGTTCATGTTATATTGTTCCTGATTCTCGTGATATTGTTCTATGCTATCAACAGAGCTCAGGTCCAGTAATCATGTTACCCGTACCGTGTACTGAAATTGTTCTTGTTACATTGTATACTTGACATATCACATATCAGATCATAAAGATAACTTGGGTATGGGGGAGACTTGACGGTTGACTAGATCTTATCGGGTGGATGTACTGGATCCATATTGAGGTCCCACTGCAGGGGACCGGGTAGTGCTGGCTACCATCTGTTACTCATGTTACATGTTACAGCTCTAGCGGGCTGGCCCTGGTCTCAGCAGCCAGGGATCTGTTTAAGGCCGTGATCCCGGGTATGCACGGGACACCTACCCGATAAGAACTCCTCGACCATGGGTTTCCAAGTAACATAATAAAACAGTATACACAATAGTGAATGTCGGGAACACTTGTTATTTGATCACTCTCTCGTTTGGATAATGGTACCCGTAGGCCATGTCCGGATGGTTCGACTGGAGTGCGGGCTCCAGTATGAACTGCCAGTGGTATGGGACACTGGAAGAGATTGATTAAAATACCAGGTGGTACTGATTGCTACTATTGTATAAATAACATGACTTGCCTGATACATGTAAACTATTGTTTCGTTGTACTTGTTACTGTACCTGATTATTTATCCGCTATCATGTTACTTGTATATGTTGTTACTATACCTGGTACATGTTATATTTTCTGTGGTGGCATCCTACTCATGTACACGTTACCTTGCATATATTCTGTTTCCTGTATTCCTTGCAGATATGCACGACACCGTATTATGGGTATATTGCATATGCACATCTGTATGTTCACTTTTATCACGTCACCACTAGCACGTTCATTTCTAGTACGTCACCACTAGACATCAGTAATTCTTTATATGACTTGGATACGACTATAGACATGACCCGATGATAACCAGTTAGGTGGTGATGGTATTAAAAGACGACACGTCTGTATATTTCACTGCTTACATGTTTAGATATTTCTATCGCTCATGATATGCTTATTATATGGTAGACACCATCATGTATCTATAGTAGTATCATGTTTATAGTACTATAGTATATATTACTGCCTCCTTCATTTTACCACTTACTAGGTCGCTTTCTGACGACCCTGGGTTTGCATGCCCAGATTGGAGATCCGCGTACCGTAATATCCGAGAGTACCTTGGAGTCACATCGGAGCTTCCGCATCGAGACTATCATAGGTATCGTTGTATTTCATTTCTATTATCGTATTTATTCCAGTTTTCCTATCTGTTATGATCCCTAACCCTTTTCTGCAGGTATTCTTGTACTTATTTCATGCTGGGACCCATGTCTATATGGAGGTTATTTACTGTACTGAGGCTTAGCGTACGTACGTGAGGGTTTTCCGCCCTGCGTATGTACGTCGCCATAACGTCCCCGTACCTACGGGATCGGGGCGTTACAGGTTCATTTGATGTTATGTCGTTGATGCTAAGTATCAGTAGTAGCTATTCTAGATTGTAATTGATCGAGGACATATTGGATGTGATCTTACCTTACTAAAAGATTATGACGATTGGATTGATACATGAACTTATTCAGAGTTGGACTGAACTTGTGTTATAGATGATATTGGATTTACATTCTTTATGGTTAAACCTGATATGCATTAAGATGAGCTTGATATATTTCAAGTAGAGTACTTTCCAGACTTGATATTTATTTAGTGGTGATGATTTAAGTGATGATTCAGTTGGGTATTGATGATGGACTTGTTATGATATTAGAGACTGAATTACGTCAGTTGATAGAGATTGAGTTATTGTGATAGTGACCTAGTCGATATCAGTGATCTAGTACTCAGAGTTACCAGATGGCAGTTATCAGTTCATTAGTAGATTTGATTGTCTTGTTGATGATAAAACAGGTGAGAATTAGTTGGATATTCGTGAGCTGAACTTGACTGGTCATGCTTGGCACCTGACTGGTAAACCTAGTATTCAGGATTACTGGAAGTTACTGGGAAAAGATTGTTTGACCATAACACCATGTACAGTTATATTGTTCATCGTATACACGGTTACTGTTACTGTTCATTGTTACTGATATTGTTCACCGTGTATACGATTACTGATTGACTGTTACTGTACTGTTATTGTTACTGTCACCGTATCGTCCCAGTGTTCTAGATAATATGGACTTTGACTGATTTAATTGAATTGAATAAATAATAAAGTAATTGAACAACTTACACTGGGATTGGGAAAATTGATGGAGGAGACAACGTCTGTATTTTGGGTGGACCTAGGATACAGGTTGCGCAGCCGACTGAGGGTTCCACTGCAGGGTTCCTGGGGGATGACTGACATCCCATCTGTACTGTTACTGTTCCACTGTTTTCACAGTGAGATTACTGTTACTGTTACTGAGTACCTAGCGGTACGGCCTGGTTCAGCGCCAGGAAACTGAGGCCGTGGTCCCGGGTATGTACGGGACCCACCTAAAGCATGGACAATGTCTCCAACCGATCAGTTTCAATAACTTAAGGGCATCGATTGGCATGTGTGGTAGGCGTAGTATGGGATGCGTCTATTATATGTGACAATTGGTGTTCGCTGACATAATTAATAATAAGCTGTTGATGCTTTGTGACTGACTGTAATCACCTGATTGTATATCACTATGTTAGACTCATGATTATAACCATGACCAGATTATCATGACCAGGACCAGACTTATGACCAGAGTTGGATGCCAACCTAGTGACATGTGATAGATTACACGCCTTGACATTGATTGCATATTTACAGTTGAGCCAGTTATCTTCTATCTGTATTCATGTGGTTATCATATGTGTTACTGCTCAGTTATTTATTGTGTTATTTAGTCTTTCTATCTGTAGTTGTTCTTATTTATGCACATTGTTCTTCTGCATGAGTTCTTTCCCCTTTACACACACACTCACCATGGTCGCGTTCTGACGACCCTGGATTTGCACGTCCAGATATTGGACGATTGTTTCTAATGTGCAGGTGTTCGATGAGACGGTACGCTTTGCGAATAGCTGGAGCTTCTTCCTATTCTATTCTGGTACTCTTTGAAAAAACACCTAGAGGGGGGGTGAATAGGTGTAATTGCTAATCTAGAACTAAATGCAAGGCTAAGTGCGCTAAATGCGGAAGCTAATGCAAATCTTGCAACACACTTAGTACAATCAACAAGTGTAGCCGAATTCCCCGTGAAGGGCTCTGGACTAACTCCTCTTGATTCCCCTTGAATGGGTTGAGGTGCTATGTGAAGCTCTTGTTGATTAGGTACAAGTGAGGCACACACAAACACCAAGCATATAAGATGAATAGGCAATATGAAAATATGCAAGGCAACACAAGCAAATAGATATGATATGACAATATGAATTATGCTCAACACAAGCAAATATGGTATGATGATATGAATGATGCTTTGCACAATTATAAGAGAGAGAGTTAGAGAGACAATGGATCAAAACGCAAACACTAAGATATGTTTCGAGGTTCGAGCACCTTGCTCTACATCCCCGCCTACACCACCGTGTAGGATTTCCAATCCACTATCTCCCACCGAGGGAACCTCTACCGAAGAGGATTTGTTACAACACTTAGGAGTACCAAACTCCTCTCTCAAACAACCACCTCACAACCGAGGGGTAGGCCCGTAGCCAATACAACAACCAACACCTCTACCGAAGAGGGTTTACAACCAAACTCCACCTCTCACTAGAGGGAGCAAACCAATCACCCGATCACCTCTACCTAAGAGGGATACAACAAGAATAAGGGTGTTTACAACAAGTGGTTCCAAAAACCACAAACTCAATCTCTCTTTCTTTTCTCTTTTCTTTTCCACAAAAACAAGATCCTAAATAGATTAGGATAGTATGATAGCTCAAGTGTGGAAACAAGGTGTTTTTGGAAACAAGCAACAAAGAAAAATTACTTGGGAAATCTCTTGTATATGATAGAAATAAAAGATCAAATCAAAATCCCAAAACCTAGTTCTCTTTGATTTTTCAAAAACCCAAAACAATAAAGATTGGAAGTTTTAAAGCCCAAAAACTCTTTTTAAAACTCTTTTAAACACTTCAGAAAACTAGAATTTTTTCTCTTCAAAAACTTGGCCAAAATCCCCAAAGAGATGGGGTTTTTATAGCCCCACAGAAAACTAGCCGTTAGAGCTGAGCTGGCAGCTCTGACAGGCAGCGGTCGACCGCCAACGGTCAGAATTATGACCGTTGGGCAACTGCGGTCGACCGGCCCGGTCGACCCAAACAAACAGAGAGCTCTGCTCTCGTCCCGGTCGACCGTTTTTGTGTCTGCCCAGACGTGCACATCTGTGCACGTCGGTCGACCCGATGGGTCGACCGGCTCTTGGTGCGGTCGACCGTCCGGGTCGACCGACCAGCCTGTCAGCACAAAACTAAGTCAGAAAATTTGGGAAAAAATATTTTTCTAAAAATCTTTTAACACTTCTAAAAATCCACAAAACTTGTTTAATCATTTTAAATTGAAACTCAAACAAGTGATGAAAATTCCAAGACAATATATCAACATATCAATTCATTTTTGTGTCTTGCAAATTTTATCAAAACCAAAACCGGTATTTTGTCAAACTTGATTTTTCCAAAATATGAATAGGATAGTCAAAATAAGTTTATCTAGCAAGTTTAAAGCATGTATGTATATTTAGAACATATCTAATATACATAGAAATAAAGTAAACTTGTTTTGATCTACTATTCATGAAAACCAAATCCAAAACATAAAACGTGTGTGTTGTGCACTTGAGCATTTCAACTATACTAAGCTTTACAAATGGATCTAAACACACTATCTAAACTATGGATACCTAAGTCTTCTTGATGATCTTCATCTTCAAGTTGACTTGCTCCAAAACTCCATCCATGGGCTAGGCAAAGTGTGATCTTGAAGCTTGAGCCCTGGAATCACTTGTGAAAGCTTCCAAACACCTTGTTGAAGCTAATCACCAACTAATATCTTGGTTAATGATCTGAAATTTAAACAACACAAGATTATTAGTAAACATAACTACATGAGTTAATCATCATCAAAACTAGGGTGGAAGGCCTTTGGGCCAACAATCTCCCCCTTTTTGATGATGACAAAACTCATGGAGTTATATATGCATGGATTAAAGTTAAGCTTCAAAGAAGCTCCCCCTTAACTCATGCATAACCAAATAAACAAATAATATGTAATGAAGGCTCTTAAAACATGAATGCATAAATATGCATAAACAATAAAGGTTCTAGATACCAATGAAATATTCAAAGCAAAGCATGCTCTAGATACCAATTAACAAATAAACATTTTCTAGATGCTCTAGATACCAATTAACATACATTAAACTATATTAAACTTAATATATGCAAAAACATAACTATGCATATATATAAAACTCACAAATAATTCTCCCCCTTTTTGTCAATCATCAACAAAGGGGTAAACATTACCATAATAAAATGAGGGGTAAAAATCTTTCATCCCCCTTTGTGTCAATCAAAACAATACAAACAATGTTCTCCCCCATTTTGTCTAAAACAAAAACAAAGTCAATAAGGGGTGACTACAAACATGATATCAATTAAAAATATGTCAATGAAGCATCTTGATACCAAATGAAAATAAACAAAGATAATAAATGTTATATGCTATATACATTCATGAAGAGGAAGACGCTAAGTTAGCTTCCCTACACATATGCATTACATGAAAGAGGGATGTTAAGCCCTAATTCACATAACACACATTATGTAATAAATAAGAGGAGATGTGAAGCTCCCCCTACACACGTGTACCACATAAAGAAAAGATGTTAAGCTTTTCAATACACAATACACTCAACATGAATCTATATGTGGGAGAGATGTTAAGCTCTCCTTGCATATAAGAAATTTAAATCTAAACTTTTGTAATTTTTTTTTAAACAAAATTTTAGATACCGATTGAAAAAAAAAACAATTTTTAGATACCAATTCAAATTAGACATAATAAATTTTGAATGTCTAAACACAAATTTTGATACCAATTGTAAATGTTTTACCAATAGAAAAGATTTTACATAGAAACATTGATACCAATTGTAAGAATTATTCATTTTAAACATATGATACCAAATTCGAATTTTCAATCATAAAGTATGGGAGTACAAATACCAATAGAAAGACAAAATCAAATTTTCTCCCCCTTTATGAAATACAAACTAAAATCATACATAGTCTTGATACCAATTTAAAAGTAGTCAATTGAAACAAAATTGAAACTCAAGCACTAGCATAAACACAAACATATATATGTATGAAAAATAGATACCAATAGAAATTGATATACTTGGAATTGAAATCATACATACATACAAAACAAATATGAGTATACAAGAAGATCAAAATGATACCAATTGAAAGAGTTCAATGATACCAATTTACATAACAATAAGTTCAAGTGTATACATCATATTACCAAACCTCCCAATCAAGGTTCAAGTTTTAAATGATTTTCATTTTAATGCATACATGAACATGATCTCCCATCCATCCTCCCATAGGATGGTAGGGGTTTTCAAAAATAGATTGAAAATAAGCTTAGTTTAAAAAACTTTTGGTAGAGATTTTTCAACTACCATATGAGGAATACCGTAACTAGTTAAAATGGAATTTTTGTTAACTAGTACGAAATCCTTTAAGCAAGGAATAAACTAAATTATTTTTCATAAACATGAAATCCACATGATATCAAACACTCTAATTCAATTAAGCATAAATATGACTCATGAAAACAAAACATGAGCAAGCAATAAATGTGAGTGTACAAATAAAGTGTGAATATCATAATCATGAAAATATTCAATTAAGCTCAATTATTCCTTTAAAACATTGAAAACATGAAAACATAAAAATCATCTAAACTATTTAATCTTCAAGGCATATGTATGTCTTATACAAACTAAAGTATACATACATATCCAAAATTCAAACGAGTCCACAAAATATATGCATTAAGGCACGTGGCTCAAAAGGATAAACATGTATATCTAAAAGTTTGGACAAAATAGACATATACATGAAGTTAAACAATTAAACACAAAAACTAAATCTTCATCAAGACAAATTTCATTTCAAGGTATATGTATGAATTGTCAACACAATAAGTATACATACATATCCCTAAACACAATTGAGTCCATATATAGATTTGCATGAAAGGCAAATGACTCAAGGGGTATACATATATATCTTAAAGTTTGACAATACAAACATATACACGAAGTGAAAACTCATAAAACAAATTCAAAAATGAGAATACAAGTTTAAAATGTATGAATCATCAAAACTAGACTATACTAGCACATCTAATGGGTTCAAATAAGCAATCAAGCCCAAACATATATAGATTTATTTGTGGCCCACTATATGTACAAGTATATACCTAGTCTTAATGAAAACTAACATTCAAACATATACTCAAGACATGAAGCATCAAAAACAAATATAAAAACCATCATGATAAAACTAAAACATGATTACTATGTAAATTCACATGTATTAGATTCATGATGTACATTATAGTTTAAACAAAAGTGAGAACACTAAGTATGGGTTCACATAAGCATGTGTGTCTCAAATACTATACATGTATGTCAAGGATCTAATAAACATGGTATATACATACTAATCCATAGACAATCAAACATGCTTCAAAACATCAAAACATGCTATAAATTTTTAATTATGAAAGCATGTAAATAATAAATGGGAGTAAAGGATTGTTACCAAAACCGAAGAAGCAACTCTCCTTGTCTCCAAAACATGGTGGTCTTCTCCACCAAATCTTCCCTTGAAAGTGATGCATCCAATTGATTTTCTTTAAGCATGGAACGCATCCACTCTAAGGTGTCATCACTCTCACGTCATGTGAGAGCCCACACCTACATCAAAAATAATAGGAGGGGTGGTCTTTGGTACCCATACTCTTTTGGGTCCATGGGGGTTAGTCCCTTCTCTAACCCAAACCAAATTCTTTGCTAAATTTACATCATGTAATCTATCAAAGCAAAATCTAGCAAGGTGGCCCTTACGTCCACAATGTGTACAAGTGTACACATGAGCATACTTGTGATGGGTGTGTCCGTGTGGAGCATGTGTATGCCGTGATGGGTGTGCATGCATAGAGGGTGGAACTTGTTTCTTTCGAACTAAGGTTTCCAATCGTGAGTGGTTCATGGCACATTGGCTCATAGTGGAGCTCAAACAATCAACCTTCTTCTTAAGCATGGATATATCATTGTTAATAGAAGAAGAGGTGGCACATGCAATAGGGGAAGTGTGTGATACTACACTAGCATGGCAAACATGTGCATCAATCTTATTTCTCAAAACATCATTTTTCTTTAAACATACATCTAAATCATTTGAAATAGAAATAATTTTGTTTTTCAAATCAACATTTTCTTTAAAACAAAATCTACTTTTGAAGACAAGTTCTCATTTTTCTTCAAAGTGTTTCACAATCATTTTTAGATTTTAAAAAATCATTTTCTTTAAGTGCAAGATCAAGTTGAGATTTTAATGAATCCCTCTCATTAGCAATCTCCTCTTTCTCTTGCAAAACAACATCAAGTCTAGCAATCAAATTTTTATTTTCATTATTAATGCCTAGACTTTTATTTTTCAACAAATTATATTTTTCTATTAATTTTTCACAAACAATAGAAAGTTCTTCATTCAAAGCATGGGCATCAATATGATCATTTGAAGAACTCGCATCATCATCACTATCTAATGGAGTTTCCGAGTGTACCTCAAGGGAGTCATTCCCTTGGACCATGAAGCATTGTGAATCGGATTCTCCACTAGATTCCTCCGGTTGATTTGACACTTGAAGCTTGGAGGCGGTGGTTGTTGTCAACTTGTTCCACACTACAAAAGCGAAATCAAGGTTAGAAACACTCATAAGATAATCTTTAGATAAAGTGCTTCTAATGGCCTCTAGGGCTTGTGCATTAGCCCCTACATGATTGTGATCTCCAAGATAACATTTCTTGGTGGCCGCAAGAAAGACATGCAAACCTAGGGTCTTTAGGTACATGGACATCCTATACTTCCAAACAATAATGTTGGAAGGATCAAAGCTAGGAGGGGTCATGAAGTCCATGGTAAACTATATGAGTGTGCAAACACGCAAAAGTAAACAATAGACTAGTAACCAAATGGATCTCACTCCTAGGATGTTAAGCCTAATATCAGGAGCACTAGCTCTGATACCAATTGAAAAAACACCTAGAGGGGGGTGAATAGGTGTAATTGCTAATCTAGAACTAAATGCAAGACTAAGTGCGCTAAATGCGGAAGCTAATGCAAATCTTGCAACACACTTAGTACAATCAACAAGTGTAGCCGAATTCCCCGTGAAGGGCTCTGGACTAACTCCTCTTGATTCCCCTTGAATGGGTTGAGGTGCTATGTGAAGCTCTTGTTGATTAGGTACAAGTGAGGCACACACAAACAACCAAGCATATAAGATGAATAGGCAATATGAATATATGCAAGGCAACACAAGCAAATAGATATGATATGGCAATATGAATTATGCTCAACACAAGCAAATATGGTATGATGATATGAATGATGCTTTGCACAATTATAAGAGAGAGTTAGAGAGACAATGGATCAAACGCAAACACCAAGATATGTTTCGAGGTTCGAGCACCTTGCTCTACATCCCCGCCTACACCACCGTGTAGGATTTCCAATCCACTATCTCCCACCGAGGGAACCTCTACCGAAGAGGATTTGTTACAACACTTAGGAGTACCAAACTCCTCTCTCAAACAACCACCTTACAACCGAGGGTAGGCCCGTAGCCAATACAACAACCAACACCTCTACCGAAGAGGGTTTACAACCAAACTCCACCTCTCACTAGAGGGAGCAAACCAATCACCCGATCACCTCTACCTAAGAGGGATACAACAAGAATAAGGGTGTTTATAACAAGTGGTTCCAAAAACCACAAACTCAATCTCTCTTTCTTTTCTCTTTTCTTTTCCACAAAAACAAGATCCTAAATAGATTAGGATAGTATGATAGCTCAAGTGTGGAAACAAGGTATTTTTGGAAACAAGCAACAAAGAAAAACTACTTGGGAAATCTCTTGTATATGATAGAAATAAAAGATCAAATTAAAATCCCAAAACCTAGTTCTCTTTGATTTTTCAAAAACCCAAAACAATAAAGATTGGAAGTTTTAAAGCCCAAAACTCTTTTTAAAACTCTTTTAAACACTTCAGAAAACCAGAATTTTTCTCTTCAAAAACTTGGCCAAAATCCCCAAAGAGATGGGGTTTTTATAGCCCCAACAGAAAACTAGCCGTTAGAGCTGAGCTGGCAGCTCTGACAGGCAGCGGTCGACCGCCAACGGTCAGAATTATGACCGTTGGGCAACTGCGGTCGACCGGCCCGGTCGACCCAAACAAACAGAGAGCTCTGCTCTCGTCCCGGTCGACCGTCCCGGTCGACCGTTTTTGTGTCTGCCCAGACGTGCACATCTGTGCACGTCGGTCGACCCGATGGGTCGACCGGCTCTTGGTGCGGTCGACCGTCCGGGTCGACCGACCAGCCTGTCAGCACAAAACTAAGTCAGAAAATTTGGGAAAAATATTTTTCTAAAAATCTTTTAACACTTCTAAAATCCACAAAACTTGTTTTATCATTTTAAATTGAAACTCAAACAAGTGATGAAAATTCCAAGACAATATATCAACATATCAATTCATTTTTGTGTCTTGCAAATTTTATCAAAACCAAAACCGGTATTTTGTCAAACTTGATTTTTCCAAAATATGAATAGGATAGTCAAAATAAGTTTATCTAGCAAGTTTAAAGCATGTATGTATATTTAGAACATATCTAATATACATAGAAATAAAGTAAACTTGTTTTGATCTACTATTCATGAAAACCAATCCAAAACATAAAACGTGTGTGTTGTGCACTTGAGCATTTCAACTATACTAAGCTTTACAAATGGATCTAAACACACTATCTAAACTATGGATACCTAAGTCTTCTTGATGATCTTCATCTTCAAGTTGACTTGCTCCAAAACTCCATCCATGAGCTAGGCAAAGTGTGATCTTGAAGCTTGAGCCCTGGAATCACTTGTGAAAGCTTCCAAACACCTTGTTGAAGCTAATCACCAACTAATATCTTGGTTAATGATCTGAAATTTAAACAACACAAGATTATTAGTAAACATAACTACATGAGTTAATCATCATCAAAACTAGGGTGGAAGGCCTTTGGGCCAACACTCTTATCTTTTTAGCTTTCATATTATTTTCTGATTCTTGTCATATCAACTCAGTTCTTATCCCAGTCACTATTCTGGTACTTTTGCATTCATGTTCCTGCTATATTCCTTGATTCTTGTATATCGCATTTAGCCTGTCATTATATTCTTGTTATTTCATGACTCTATCTTTATCGCTTTCAACTGCCTTATTCTTGTCATTATTCATATGTTACCATGTGTAGTCTTATATGTATTATTGCAGTGATCTGGTTTAGATTATAACTTGTTCAGGTTAACTTAGGCTTAGCGTATATACGTGGGGTATTATCCTCGCGTATATACGTCGCCATAACGACTCCGTATCTTTAGGATCGGGGCGTTACAGAAACAATCGGAGACTACGATGGATTCGAGCTCGAATGTTCAATTGTACCCTGAAAGGAGATTGGGACTAGGCACGCAATAAGGTAGTCCAGATCATTACTCCTATGGTTGAGCAAATTCTCATAGATCTTGTGTAAATCAAGAAAATCATTGGGTAATAAAGTTCAGGTTAGGCGTGAACTTATTTGACCTAATCAAGATGTGAATACCATGAAGGGGTTATGAAGAAAAGGGAGTGAGATGGAGATGAAGTCAAGTTTGTTGAATTGTGCGTGGATGCGAGCACATGGAAGATGGTGGCTATTCTCGGACTTAGACGTATTCAAGTCAAGGGGGAGATTGTTAGGATTATGACGCGAATACGTCATAAAGGTAATCAATTAATGTCAGATTTGACAGTTTCTTTTTCTGGATCTGTTTTGAGTCCGAGTTGAATTCAAGTTTTATTTATTCTGATTTAAGGTGTTTTGAGTCCGAGTTGGATTCAAGTTTCCTTTATTCTTATTAAATAAGTTTGTTTAGGACTAGGAGAGTTCTATGGTCTATAAATAACCCCTTAGGGGTGGCCTTCAATGTATTCCAAGAGAATCCTATGAATTTGTAATTCCTAAAGGTGTAATTTATCTAGGTGAGAAATTCGTGAGAGAAGCTTAGCCACAAGGGTTCGCTGTTCTTGGCGGCCATCAAAGGCCTGTAACTTCTCAGCGTGAGGTGTAAGCAATTGATATTGTGCTCCCCCAAAGTTTTAATAAAGTTTTTCCCCTTCTCCTGTGGACGCACACACGATCTGTTTAATCGGTGGAACCACGTTATATTGTGTGTTGGCTTTCTATTTATTTTGGAATATCTTCTTCTTCTCTTATTCAAGTTGTCTTAGTAGATCATGTGGTTCGTATCCGTTGCGTCGCCCCAGTCGATCCAGTCGTGGGGGCGTCCTCTCCTAAAATCACAACAATTAGTAACAGAGCATACAAATTGTTTCCCAACACTTTTGTCATATGTTGATCCAAATTTTTTTCATATTTGTTATGCTCAACGTGAAACAATAAATTGTGTACTTTTCTTCCAAGGATTGTCCTTAGAATGAGCTGCAACTGTATTGAAATCATGCTGGTTTGCATAAAATTTTCTTTTGAAACAAGTCAATATAAGAGATTTTAGAGTAGTTTTTGGAAAAAAAATACAATTTTCAATAATACTTCCGAAAACTGACTTCTCTAAAAAAATATTTCCAAAACCTGAACTCTTAACACATCAAGTTGTTTGGGGGGTCGTTTCGCCCACCTGGCGTTATTTGCTGGTGCGTGGTCGTCTTTCTTATTCCGGAATTGGTAAACTCATACGAAGAATTTATTTTTTTACATGTTTTTCTTTGTCCAGGGTTGTGAACCCCGGGCAAAGAAATTTCTTTTTTTTTTCCATTTTCTTTATCCGAGGTTGCCAAATCCGGACGACAAAGAATTTTCTTTTTTTTTTTTCGATCCGAGTTTGGCAACCTAGATGAATAATATATTGCTGTTGTTTTTTTTGGGACAAAAATACTTGGTGAAAAAAAACTCTTACCTCTTAGTTGTCTATACGAGTATGTCTTACGTATACGAGTCCTTTCTTTTATTCTCTCTCCTCTTTCTCTCTCTCACACCCCTATCCCCTCTCTCTTAATTTTAGTTCTTCTCTCCTCTGCCTAAGTCTTCTTTATTCGGGGTCAGTAACTCCGGACGAAGAAAAAATAGTTGAAAAAGAATTTTATTTCTCTGTCCAGGGTTGCCACCCCAGAAAAAGAAAACCAGTCAAAAAAAGAAAATTCCACCTCCAGGTTAGCAATTTCGGACAAAGAAAAAAGGTAAGAAAACAATAATTCTTTGTCCGGGGTTGCTAACCCCGGACAAAAAAAATTCACCTCTCCAGTGGGCAATACCACACTGGCGAGGCAAAACAACCCCCATCGACATGGCGTGTCAGACGTTTTTTTGGAAATATTTTTAGGGATATCGATTTTTGGAATTATTTATAAAAATTATATATATATTTTTAAAAATGCTCTTATTTTTAACATTATCAACACCGACTAAAGGGAGGTTTTCTCCCGTGACTCCTTCACAAATTGTGTTCGTTCGTCTCCCTTCTTTCTTCGCCTCTCCCTCTATTGCTCTGATTCGTCGCACGCCAGCTTCCCTCCTCCTCCCTCTCTCTGGCTCTCCGCCTCTCCCTCTCCCCTTTCCTGAAAGTACACTTAGAGGAGGGTGAATAGGTGTATGGCTAATCTAATGACAAATGATGCGGAATTAAAAACTTAAAGCAACACATTTAGTGCAACTAAAGAGTGTAGCCGAATCCCGGTGAAGAGCTCTGGACTATCTCCTCTAAATTCTTCTAAATAAGAGTTGAGGTGCTATATGAAGCTCTCTTAGTTGAACACAAGTGAAGCGCACAAACAAACCAAGCATATATGAATGATATGACAATATGAATCAATGCAAGGTAAATAAGAGAGAGTTAGAGAAAGTAGATCAAACACAAACACAATGATATGTTTCAAGGTTCGAGCACCCAGCTCTACGTCCCCGCCTTCACACAGAAGGATTTTCACTAACTTGTCCACATAGGACTTCCCACACAGAGAACCTCCACTGAGAATTTTGGGAAAATACAATTTGAGAGTACACAACTCCTCTCTCAAATACAACCTCTCACTAGAGGCAAGACACAAAGTCAAACAAGATCAACCTCACAATTGAGGGATAGGCACAAAGCCACACAATCACAATCACCTCACACTTAAGGGATAAGGCACTTAGCCACCACTCCAATAATCACCTCTTCTCTAAGAGGGATATCACAAATAAAGGAGGGTTTACAACTTGGTGGTATCAACAACCACAAATTAATTTTTCCCACAAAATAGATCCTAATGAATAGAATAGATAGATAGCTCAAGTGTGAGAAATAAAGAGTTTGGATATTAAAATTACAAAGAAAAATTCTAGGAAAAACTCTAGATAGAAATGTAAATAAAGATCAAATCAATTCCGAAAGACTTTTTTTCTTTAATTTTTTCAACCCTTTAAAACAAAATAAAGATCAAATCTTTAAGCCTAAAACTCTTTTAAAAACTTGCTGTAAAACACTTGTAGAGGTGAGAATTTTGCTCTTGAAAATCTTGTTAAAAACCAGCTCAAATATGGGGTATATATAGCCCCAAAACAAATCTGCCCGTTGGCAGCAGGAAAGGTCAAAATTGCCCTTCTGGTCGACCGGGCGGTCGACCGGCCAACGGTCAAATTTATGACCGTTGAGCCCATCGGTCGACCGCTCGGTCGACCGGGCCTGGATCTAGAGAGCAACGGCTCTCTGCCCGGTCGACCGCTCGGTCGACCGGAGCTAGATACAGAGAGCAGAACTCTTTGTCGGTCGACCGGGGCCTTTTCCAGAGAGCAGATGCTCTGTGGCGGTCGACCGGCCCACCAGCCTGGCTGCGTACATGTCCTATGCACGTCGGTCGAC
This sequence comes from Agave tequilana, assembly GCA_038442645.1. Lineage (NCBI taxonomy): Eukaryota > Viridiplantae > Streptophyta > Magnoliopsida > Asparagales > Asparagaceae > Agave > Agave tequilana. The sequence goes on along the minus strand of JAVJIF010012014.1, from coordinate 115,514 downwards.
TGAACCGGTCGACCGACTTCTGCTACAGTTGACTGGTCCGGTCGACCGGCAGACAGTGAGGTCAAACTTATTAGGGATTAAAAACTTAGGTTTTTGACTTCAATTAAATCCCATAAAATCACATAAATTCTACAAAAATCAGTTCTTATTAGATCTTTGAAATACAAATATGTGTGAGTAAAATTCAACACATATTCTAAACAATTTGAACCATTTTTGTGTTTTTGAAAATTTGCCTTAAACCAAAATCCGTATTTTCCAAAAACTAAGATTTTGAAATGAAAAACCGTTTTCTCCAAAAACTCATGCAAATACAAAAACATGATATTGAAACAACTTTTAAGCATGTTGTATATGAATAGAATCTAATATACATGAAAGATATTATATCTATATTTTTGACTTGAAAACCAAGATCGGTTAAACGAAAAACCAAAACATGAAACTTGTGTGTGTATTGTGAACTTGAGCATATCAACATTATCTAATCGTTACAATGATCTAAACACAATCTTAAACTAAACAAACCGAGATCTTCTTGTAAAACTCCGTCTCCAAGTCGACTCAATCAAGACACGATCCAATGAACTTGACTCCATCTGAGTGCTAGATGAGATCTTGACGCGCGAGCTCTTGAATCACCATGTGAAAGCTCTAAAACACCTTTGTTGAAGCTAATCACCTACTAATATCTTGATCAAATATCTGAAACTAAATATCACAAGATTATTAGTAAACAATAACTACATGAGTTAATCATCATCAAAACTAGAGTGAAGGGCCTCTGGGCCAACAATCTCTCCCTTTTTGATGATGACAAAACTCATGGAGTTATATATGCATGGATTAAAGTTAAGCTTCATAGAAGCTCCCCTTTAACTCATGCATAGCAATAAACAATAAGATATTCAATGAATGCTCAACATAAATATGCATAAACATGCAAAAAATAAGGAAATGAAACAAACATAATCTTTGATACTAATGTAATAAACATGCTCTTGATACGAATTTTAAAATAAAAATGTTCTTAAAAAATGTTGCTCTTGATATCAATAAAAACTCTTTATACCAACAAAAGATATTCTTGATACTAATGGCAAAAGATAACAAATTTAAGCAAACATGCATATATAAAACTCCAAAATATCTCTCCCTTTTTTATCAATTCATCAACAAAGGGGTACAAACAATAAAAGGGCACAGATAATATTTTTCTCCCTTTGTGCATAAATCAAACAATAAAGGTGTATATGCTATATACATTCATGAAGAGGAGAGACGTGAAGTTAAGTCTCCCTACATACGTGCATTTATATGAAAAGAGGTGACCAAACCCTAACCACATAAAACATAATATGCAATATATAAAAGGAGATGTGAAGCTCCTACTACACACGTGTACTACATGCCAAAGAAAGGTTAATCACTTCAATATGACATACACTCAACATGAATCTATATATAGAGAAGATGTTAAGCTTCCCTTGCATATAAGCAATACAAATCAAAACATTATGATACCAATTGAAAAATATATCAATTTAATATGAAGGTATACATCGAAACATCATGATACCAATTTATGATAGCAATTGAAAATAAACAAAAAATTTTGAAGTTACCAAAAAAATTTGATACCAATTGAAAGATATAAACATATAGGTAATCTTTATACCAACTGTAAAAATTTGTACCAATTGAAAATATTTTACACTTTTGATACCAATTGAAAAACATAAATCAATCTTTTTGGTTAAACACTAAAATCATTTTGCAATAGAGATACCAAATAGAGAATAATATCAATTTAATATTCTTGATACCAATATTGAAAATGAAACATATACCAATTGAAAATAATTTCATTAGGAGTAAAGGAAACCAAATGAAAACTAAGATATCATTTTTCAACATAAAGAGTGGGAGTAAGATACCAATTATAAACAAAACCGATTGAAAAGTAAAACATGAGTTTTCTCCTCCTTTATGAAATACTCATGAAAACAATGCATAAGCTTGTATAAAATACCAATTTGAAAATAATTGTCATTAAGGACTAAATCAAGTTTAACATGACAAAATTTGTACTCAAGGATATAAAGATATAGTACGCACAATCAAAACACATATATATGTATGAAAATGTAAATATCAATCTAAATTGATATTGTTTGAAGTTGAAGTATACATATATAGAAACAAATATGAGTATACAAAATAGATATCAATTGTGATACTAATTGAAAACACAATGAGGATCAAGTGTATAACTCATAAATACCTCCCTTTCATGCACCTATTAAAATTAATTTTCAATATTAGCATACAAGGCATGTTGCCCATCCAACCACCCTTCGATGGAAGGGGTTTTCAAAAATAAGTTTGAAAATAATTTTAGCATAATTGAAAACTCTTCCAAAATAAAGAAATACGCAACTAGTTTTATGAAAAACTTGAAAATTAGTACGAAATCCTTCAAGTAAGGAATAAAATAAGAGTATATCCATGAAAATATGAAAATAGGCAATTAAGATCAAATATAAAATTCCTTACCAAAAACATGAAAATCATCAAAATTAAGAATCCTTCAAGGTATATGTATGATTTGTCAAAACTAAAGGTATACATGCATATCCAAACACAATTGAGTCTATAAAGAGATTTTGCATGAAAGGCAAATGACTCACGGTTATACATGTTTATCCAAGAGTTTTGGCAAACTTAACATATACATGAAGGTAAAACATATCATCATGAAAAACATGTCCAAAAGTAGGGAATACAAGTCAAAATGTATGAATCATCAAAATTAGGCTATATTAGTACATCTAATGGGCATAAATGAGCAATCAAGTACAAACACATAATAATCAATTTGTGGCTCACTAGTTGTGCAAGCATATGCACAAGTTTTAATGAAAAATTACATCTAAACATGTAATCAAAATATTAAAACATAAAACAAAACATACACCAAGATGATCATTAAGTAAATGCACATGTCTTAAATTCATAATATACACAACAGTTAAACTAAAGTTGAGAACACAAAATATGGGTCCATATAAACATGGGTGTATCTCAAACACTATGCACTATGTCATAGGTCTAAATATCATGACATTTAACATAATAATCATAAAAAACAGACATGCTAAAAGTTTAATCATATGAAAGCATGAAAACATAAATGGAAGTTAGAGATCGTTATCAAAACCATGAGGGTAAATCTCTAGGCTCCAAACCAAGGTGGTCCTCCTACCAAACTCCCCTTGAAAGTGATGCATCCAAAATTCCCCTTTAACCTCGGAACGCATCCACCTCAAGGTACCATCACTCTCACGTTAAGTGAGAGGCCACACCTACATCAAATATCATAGGGGTGGTCTTTGGTACCCATACTCTTTTGGGTCCATGGGGGTTAGCTTCTTTCCTAACCCAAACAAATTTATTTGCTAAATTTATATCATGTACTCTATCATAACAAAACTTAGCAAGGTGGCCCTTACGTCCATAATGTGTACATGTGTACACATGAGCATACATTGTGTTATGCGTGTGAACATGGGAGCATGTGTATGCCGTGATTTGTGTGCATGCATAGAAGGAACATGTTTCTTTCGAAACATAAATTCCAAACGAGTGTGGTTCATGACACATTGGCTCAAAGTGGAGCCCAAACAATCAACATTCTTCTTTAATAAATTTATATCATTTTCAATCATGGAAGAAGAGGTGGAGCATGCTATAGTAACACAAGATGGTGAGGCTACACTAGCATGGCAAACATGAGTGTTTAAATCATTTTTCAAAGAAATATTTTCATTAGAAATCAAATCCAATTCTTTTGAAATCAATTCAATTTTGTTTCTCAGAGAATTATTTTCTTTAAAACATTATTAAGTTTTGAAGTCAAGATTTCATTTTTCTTCAAAACTTTGTCACAATCATTTTTGATTTTCAAAAGTTCATTTTCTTTTAGTACAAGGTCAAGTTAGGATTTCAATGAGTCACGTTCATTTGAAATCTCAACCTTCTCTTGCAAAACAACATCAAGCTTAGAAGACAAATTTTTATTTTTTTTTTTTAAAGCAAAGCTTTTCTTTTTCAAAAGATTATATTTTTCTAACAATTTTTCACAAACAATTGATAGTTCTTCATTTAAAGCATCGGCATCAATATGATCATCGCCGGAAGAACTAGCACAATCATCTAGTTGAGTTTCTGAATGTACCTCAAGGGAGTCATTCCCTTGGACCATGTAGCAATGATATTCGGATTCTCCTCCACTAGATTCCATCTCCACATGATTCGTCTTTTGGAGCGCGGGAGAAGTCAGCGTGTTCCACACAGCAAAGGCGGAATCAAAATGAGAAATCATACATAAAAATTCTTTGTTAAGAGTGCTTCTAAGTACCGTTAGGGCTTGTGCATTGGCCTCTATATGCTTGCTATTACCAAGAGAGGATTTCTTGGTAGCGGCAAGAAAAACATGCAAAACTATGATCTTGAGATACATACTCATCTTAATCTTCCATACATCGATGTTAGAAACATCAAATATAGGAGGGATCATGAAATCCATGAGTGTAAACAGTATGTGTGCAAGTGCAACTATAGATTAGCAAAACCAAGATCTCACTCGTAGGTGGTTAAACCTAATATCAGGAGCGTAGGCTCTGATACCAATTGAAAGTATACCTAAAGGGGGGTGAATAGGTGTATGGCTAATCTAATGACAAATGATGCGGAATTAAAAACTTAAAGCAACACACTTAGTGTAACCAAAGAGTGTAGCCGAATTCCCGGTGAAGGGCTCTGAACTATCTCCTCTAAATTCCTCTAAATAAGAGTTGAGGTGCTATATGAAACTCTCTTGGTTGAACACAAGTGAGACACACAAACAAACCAAGCATATATGAATGACATGACAATATGAATCAATGCAAGGTAAATAAGAGAGAGTTAGAGAAAGTGGATCAAATACAAACACAAGGATATGTTTCGAGATTCGAGCACCCAGCTCTACGTCCCCGCCTTCACACAGAAGGATTTTCACTAACTCATTTACACAAAACTTCCCACACAGGGAACCTCCACTGAGAATTTTGGGCAAATACAATTTGAGAGTACACAACTCCTCTCTTAAATACAACCTCTCACTAGAGGCAAGGTACAAAGCCAAACAAAATCAACCTCATAATTGAGGGATAGACACAAAGCCACACAATCACAATCACCTCACACTTGAGGGATAAGACACTTAGCCACCACTCCAATAATCACTTATTCTCTAAGAGGGATATCACAAATAAAGGAGGGTTTACAACTTGGTGGTATCAACAACCATAAACTAATTTTTCCCACAAAATAGATCCTAATAGATAGGATAGATAGATAGCTCAAGTGTGAGAAAATAAAGTGTTTGAAAATCAAAATAAAAAAAAACTCTAGGGAAAAACTCTAGATAGAAATGTAAATGAAGATCAAATCAATTCCCAAAGACTTTTCTTTTCTTTGATTTTTTCAACCCTTTAAAACAAAATAAAGATCAATCTTTAAGCCCAAAACTCTTTTAAAAACTTGCTGTAAAACACTTGTAAGGGTGAGAAATTTTGCTCTTGAAAATCTTGTTAAAAACCAGCTCAAATATGGGGCATATACAACTCCAAAATAAATCTGCCCGTTGGCAGTAGGAAAGGGCAAAATTGCCCTTCCGGTTGACCGGGCGGTCGACCGGCCAACGGTCAAATTTATGACCGTTGAGCCCACCGGTCGACCGCTCGGTCGACCGGTGGCCTGGATCCAGAGAGCAACGACTCTCTGGCCGGTCGACCGCTCGGTCGACCGGAGCTGGATACAGAGAGCAGAACTCTCTGCCGGTCGACCGGGGCCTTTTCCAGAGAGCAGATGCTCTTTGGCGGTCTACCGGCCCACCAGCCTGGCTGCGTACACGTCCTGTGCACGTCGGTCGACCGGACCGGTCGACCGACTTCTGCTACGGTCGACCGGCAGACAGCCAAGTCAAACTTATTAGGGATTAAAACTTAGGTTTTTTTACTTCAATTAAATCCCATAAAATCACATAAATTTCACAAAATCAGTTCTTATTAGATCTTTAAAATACAAATATGTGTGAGTAAAATTCAACACATATTCTAGACAATTTGAACCATTTTTGTGTTTTTGAAAATTTGCCTTAAACCAAAATCTGTATTTTCCAAAAACTAGGATTTTGAAATGGAAAACCGTTTTCTCCAAAACTCATGCAAATACAAAAACATGATATTGAAACAACTTTTAAGCATGTTGTATATGAATAGAATCCAATATACATGAAATATATTATATCTATATTTTTTACTTGAAAACCAAGATCGGTTAAACGAAAAACCAAAACATGAAACTTGTGTGTGTATTGTGAACTTGAGCATATCAACACTATCTAATCTTTACAATGATCTAAATACAATCTTAAACTAAACAAAGCAAGATTTTCTTGTAGAACTCTGTCTCCAAGTCGACTCGATCCAAACACGATCCAATGAACTTGACTCCATCCGAGTGCTAGATGCGATCTTGACGCGCGAGCTCTTGAATCACCATGTGAAAGCTCCAAAATACCTTTGTTGAAGCTAATCACCTACTAATATCTTGATCAAATATCTGAAACTATATATCACAAGATTATTAGTAAACAATAACTACATGAGTTAATCATCATCAAAACTAGAGTGAAGGGCTTCTGGGCCAACATTTCCTTCTCTCTAGTTATTCTTTCCCCTCTTTCCCCCCTCTCTGTATCCTCTCCGCCCTCCTCTCTCCCTTTCACTTTGCCGCTGTCGTCAGTCTGTTTCCACCACTCGATGGCGGTATACTAGTACTATTTCTTTAAAAAATATATTTCTTAATCTTTTATCAAACCAAGCGAAGTGAGGTTTTTCTCGTGACTCGTTCTTCGATTTTGTCTGTCCATTTGTCTCCCAAAGCGAGAGTCAAAGAGAAAGCCGGAGAGAGTCGCCCTCTCCCCTCTCCCATGACCCTCCCCTCTCCCCCCTCTTACCCCTTATCTTCCTCCTCCTCTCTTCTCCATCTCTCTCCTCTTCATCGCTCGGTTTCACCGCCAAGCGGTAATCTAGTCAAACTGAGGAGGTTTCTCTAGTGATTCCTTCACAATTGTTGTTCGTTTGTCTGTCCCCTCCCTTTTCTCCATCCTCCTCCCTTCTCTCTGCCTCTTCCCGCTCCCTCTATCCCCTCCTCCACTGTCCCATGTCCCCTGTCCCTCTCTCTACCTCTCCTTTCCCCCATCCTCTCCCCCTTCTTCCACCCTCCTCTCTTCCTTTCGACCCGCCACCTTCGGTCTGTTTCCCATCTAGTCCTGTCAACGGGTCAGGTTTGGAGCCGGACCTGACCCGATTAGGCGGGTATGGGAAAGACTGTTCTGAACCCGTACCCGTATACCCCTTAATCCGTATACCAGTTTAGTAAATGGGTTAGGTCTGATTTTATTTAAACCAGACATAATTACCCATTTACCCTTTGCAACACCTAAATATAAATATCTACTTTGAGAATTGAAAACCTAAATGTTATATTATCAATTTTAGAACAAAACTTTCTATTTGATGTTCCCCTTCATTTGAGAATTGCAGAGTTTGTGTTCTTCAACCATTGCTACTTTGAGATTCATATTGTGAAAATCATGCCCTCATCTCTATTTAGGAGATCCCTGATTTTTTTTATTAATTGAACTGTTTCGGGTATGGGTAAACGGATCTGCACCGCCGGTACAGCGGGTCCGGGTATGGGAACCCACCTTCTGGACCCGCAGGTAAACAGGGCGGATATGGTACTCTTTTGGTTAAATAGGTTCGGGTCTGATACCATCTGTATCCGCCCCGAACCCGACCCGTTGACAGTGCTACTCCCACCTACCGAGTATACTAATTAATAAAAAAAGTTGAAAGGGAGACCCATCGTGGGTCCCACACATTATACAATTTCTTTAAAAAACAGTTGGAAGGCCATACCAAATCCTTGGTTCTCCCTCCGTTCCCCATCTAAATCAAAAATGAACGATGCCCCTCACCACACCTCCCATTACCACCACCAACGCCCAAACGGCAGCACAATCGTAACAATGTTCCCTAACCCTAACCCCCATTCCTCCGCCGCCGCCACCGAACCGCCTGCCCCCCTTATTTTCCCCCACTCCGCCACCGGCCGCGCCTCCGCCGCCCCGAGCCCGTCAAGCGCAAGCGGGGCAGGCCGAGGAAGTACGGCGCTCTGTCCTCCTCCTCCTCTCCTCTCTCCCCCTCTCCTCCTCCCCCTCCCTCTCCTCTCTCCCGTCTCCCCCCTTCTCGTCGCTCCCTCATTCTTCTCCGCGAAGTAAGAAGGATTCCCCCTCGCTCTCCACAAAGAAAGCGCAGCTCGCCGCTCTCGGTCAGCTCTCTTTCCCTCTTTCCGATTCCATTCTCGCTCTTTCTTCATCAAATTTTTGTTTGCGTGTTCACACATCTTTTGAATCATTGACGCTTTGATCGTAGTGGGCCAACAATGTATACCAAGCATTTTTTATCTCTGTAAGAACTAGTAGAAAAACAAGAAAAACTTGGCCCTTTGCGTTATTAAAAGGTGCCATTTTTCATCTCTCTGAACATGAATTTTTTGGTGTTCTTTTATTATCCAAACCTTAACTACGTGTTAGGATTTAGGAAGATAGAATGAAACCTTAAAAAAAAAATGTAATTGTTGAAATCTGCAACTTGAACAAAGTATGTGGGATTGGTTATGGGCTCCATGTCGAGGGATTCAAGTCATCTTTAGTGTCTAAGAGAATTGGGCATTTCTATATTTTTTGAACTTTTCTTGAAATTGACATGACCTTTTGGGTGTCCGCTTCCGTGGAATTGTAGGAAAGTGGTTGATTTTGAACTCTGGTTTCCTGTTTTAGCAAAGGCTTTCTTTTTTTGGATGTTCCACTCCATTGTGGCCTCATTGGGTGAGCTCATACAGAGTAAACATATTAAACTTATGGAGCCTGCAAACTGGATACCGCATGCGATAAACTCTTCCTTTACAAGCATTGTACCACACAGACACAAAAGTCTTAAGTTTTGTCGTGTAACGGTCCTAGTTTTTTAATCACAATTATTATCTTAATCAATCCAATAATCACCGTCATTTACAACATTATCTCCTCTATATTATAGAGACTGCCGTCCTACAAGATTTCACAATTTCGGCCCACATTAGCCTACTTAATAATTCTCGAGAGTACACCTCTCAGTCCAATATCCACATATACTTAAATTCACTTACTTCCAAAATGATCAACATTCATAGAAAATTCAGGTGACAACATATACAAGACTAATCATTTTTATCCATACTATCATCAACTGTATATATATACATATACAAAACATGACTATTCATAAGTGTTTGACCTTACACACATGCAAAAGAAATGCTGACAACATTAACATGGATAATTGATAAAATATTCTTCAAACTCCTCCTTAGCCACTGGTAGGGCCTCAAGCTAGACCCTTGCCTTTATCTCAACATGAAAGGCGGGTTTAATATAACAGGATGATAGCTCAGTAAGTAAAGTTCAACTTAAATTATAATTTATCATGGCATTATGTTGTGTGATATGCAAAATATAAGGAGATACGTAATCATACATCTTAATTGTTTGGTGAACATAGATGTCTCAACTAGGCTATCAAATTACTTTAAGCTATTATTCAATGTTTCAGGTATATGTTATTATGTTGATATACAACGAATATCGGAATTTTTTTTTATAAATCGGGTGAATCAGTACTCTGATATTATGTTGGTAATTATTATGTTCTTCTTGATATATTTATCGCATAATAATCATGACACTATATACATGTAACATGCTCAATACATGAATAAGATACACACACATTTATATGTATATCACATGTGTACACCATTCACACTCTCCTTACTTCGACGAATGGGTACCAAACATATACACATCCCTTCTTTCAACGAATGGATACCAAATATATAAACATGTATACCATTCACACTCCCCTTCCTTTGATGAATGTATACAATACATTAAAGGCATACCACTCGCACTCCCCTTCCTTTGACGAGTAGATACAAACTTCTACTTCACCATTAACTTGTCAATAACTCCTTCAATTCATCATCCACATACATACAGACAATCCGCATCCACATATGTATAATTATATGTATTTGCACGTACATACATCACCAATCAATCAACCAACAAAATAGTATTGATTACTTATTAAAAATTAGGGTTTCGGGGGATCTTGTGTACTTCTGAATCTGGTATTTCATTAGAGAGTTCATGTGTCCATTTCTTTTCAAGTTTCATATTAATTGTTCACAGCTCATTATCACTAATCACAAGCAATAATTAACAATACTTTCATTCATTCTTATTTAAGATTCATAGACTAATTATTATAATAGTCCCGGTCAAGGTTCTAAATATCGGATATCGGAATCGTATCGGATGGGGGTTTTTCATATCGGATATCGGATATCGGGGGAGATATCGGGGATACGCGCGCATATCGGGCGTTCATATTGGACACTATATATAATGAAATATTGATAATTAAGAGTTGGTTTAGAGTCATAAAAATCATCTACCTAATAAAAATGATGTAATATGCTTGCAGAGGTAGTAAAAAATAATGTACATTTGCACGCAGTCGTGCAATAAATAAGTTATTTCATATCGGGTGATATATCGGACGATTTATCGGCCAATATCGGGCAATTTATCGGCCGATATTTCAAATATCACCTGTTTATTACTGCAAACGATATGGCGAATGATTTTCCCATATCGTATCGGCAGCAGGCAAAAAAGGAGATATCGGCCGATATCTCGGTCGTATCGGCCGATATTTAAATTAGGGGTCCCGGTTCAATAACTTGTACTCACCTGTTAGTCGATTACCGACTCGTCGATTTCCCGACATAGGTATAATCCGATTGAGTCTTCAAGCAACTCCCTCTTCTTAACGATTTGAGTCAAAATGCATATTTTCCTCTGATAATGATCATCTTTCATTGCCTTGAGTCGCCTGTGCTCGCATCCACACACCGGAGTGTCCTGTTATGGGTGTATTTGTGTAGCTCTCGTCTTCATGGATCCAACGGTTCGAGAATCGTGCGAATCGGACTCTGAACGAGTAAGATCGTCCCGAAAAGCAAACCATGTTCACCCTCACGGCTGCTGCCGCTTGCTGCTGGCTGCACCACCAAGAGGAGGTGGGGGGGAGGGAGGGAGGGAGGGAGGGGGAAGGGCGGGAGAGAGAGAGAGAGAGAGTGATATGGTAAAAAATGAAGGATTTTTCTCCCCATTTTTTCCAATAAATACTTTCATGAGATATTCACTCATGAAGCCAACACACACACGCTCTTTCCCATGCTCCCACTCTCTTCTCCATCTCACCTCTCAAATTCCCATGCTTACTCATACCTCTCCACCGCACACTCTACTAAAGAGCCTTGTATACTTGTATACATGTGTTAATACATGTATACAAAGTATACCCTACTTCTTTTTTTTTGTGTGTGTCATCCACTATGAATAAGGCTATCAATTACCCCCTCTTGTTTTCAAAATTTATATTTTCCCATACTATTTGCGTATATGCTGTATGTGTGTGTATCTTTATACTTGTAGATGTCTCACTTGATTATTCATTTCAATTTCCCATTAATCACACCAAAATTGTATTATCACATGAGTAACCGAGTTAATTATCATAAATTATTCAAAAATAAAAAAAATTAAGACATTAAACCATGATTAATTAGACCGAGCATTATATGTCGTCCTTGTAAAAGAGTGTGCATTGTGGTCGAGTGTTTATAGAGGAAAACTTACCCAATGCCTTGTCCAAATTGCTTTCTCCTTGAGTTTGATATGTTTGCTTGCTGTGTAAATAAGCTGACTCCAAAGAGTTTTGGCTAGGTTTTTGTTTAGTATATTGAAATTGCTACATTACGTGCGCTTCACACACATGTTGCCAATATTAAATATTGTTCAATGTAAACTGCACTTTGCTTTTTTCCCCCCTAGATCAATTCTGTGTTTTGTCTGTTGATGATAAGACATTATGTTTTAACTTTGTAAGTTTATCCAGTTTGCATCTTTTCTTATACTTTTAGTGTATCCTCATGCTAGTCACCATCTGACATAACATTTATGTATTACGGAGAATGATATGGTTCTAGAATGTTATTCTGAGACTTCTCACTTTGCTACTTTCTGGAAAGTCCATAGGCAGAGAAAATTATTGGATATTCACTCTTTAGTTCCTTGGTGCAGGGAATGCAGGGCAAGGATTTACACCACATGTCATCACAGTTGCTGCCGGAGAGGTTTACTCTTTTACTTGACATCCAAATTTATTATTCTACACAAGTCTTCATTGAAATCTAGGGAGTCCTCATTCGGTAAAAGCAGATACACACATTTACTTTTGTTGTTTATCTAATCATGCTGTTATTTGAGATACACATGTTTTCATTTGTTAAACTTAACCGCAGTAGTTAGTGGCATCATGTCTTGCACATAGCATGCAAAGTGTCAAAATTAACATTAAGGTAGATTCAACCCATAAATCAAATGGAGGACAATGTGTCATTTTTTAAATAAAATTTCACAAGAATTCATGCATTCACTATAAGAAAGAAAGAAATGGACAAGATTCTTATACCATGAGTAAGATACTAAGATCTTTCTCCCAACATTTATCATCTACAGGGTCTCCAAGCTTTACCAAGAGTTCAAACTTTTTGCATATCTTTAGTTTTGCTTCCTCCTATTCATCCTTGTTGGAGAAATATAAAGGGAATTTTTGTTGATCTAGGCAGTTGGGTGGGGGCTGTGGAGGGAGAAACCATGAACATGATTTAGATCTTTCTTTGACATGAGCTTATAAAACCCAGTGTGTGTGCGTGCTTTTTTTTTTTTTTGAAGGAGGGGAGTGGGGGTGGGGTTTCAAGTTTTAGTATAGCAATAGCTTTGACTTTTCTTACATCTTTCTTTTTCCCTTCCTTTGGCTCCTCCTTGATGGAGCAATAGAAAGTAAGGGTTGGTCAGTCCCACCAACGAAAAATGGGTGGTCAAATAGGGATTCTGAGCGACACAAACAGAGTGGATAGAAGGAACCCACCTGTGGAATTGTAAGAGAAATATAAGAGGGGGCCAAATCTTCACACCCTATATATAGTTTAAGGGCAGATTAGACTAAAGCAGATTAGAACTAAGTTATCTTTGTTGATGTAGTTAATAACTTGCCTGAGCCAAGTAGATCTTGGTTTGTTGTGGAATAATATAAAGGGAAGTTAAGGGGAGAGGCCATTCAAGGCTCCAGTTCTGGACAAGGCATCAATTGGGTTCGTCTTTCATTAGAAAAAAAATGCCTCCTGCCCAGCTTGCTTCAAAGGTACAGTTTTGGAAAACACTCAGATTCAGCCTCATTGTAAGCAGGCATTACAATCCATTTGAAAGTAGTTTGAACTATCTATCAACAAAGGTGAAAAAAAGCTCATTTTCTGCAATTCCTCCCTCTCTACCATTATAAGCATCAAAATTAGGTATCTTCAAACCCTCACATAGTCTCTTGAAGCAATGTACCTATCCAGCTAGGTTCAGAGTCAATGTTTTAATGCATGCAATGCCTTATAAATGCATATGTAATATGGTTTAATTTGACATGATTACTAATATCGTAATCGTGATGCTTCATACACTGCCTCACCGGGGGATTTTGGTCTCATGCAAAACTCTCTTGAATCAGATAAATGTAGAATAATATTCTCCTCTTTGGGAATGCTGGCCACCCTTCGTGTGTGGCCAGCATTTCCAGTAGGTTTTTATTATTTTTGTAAACACATCTTTTGTTATAGCCAATAGTGATGTATTTTGAGCCTACTTTGTTCTTCTTTTAGTTGCTTCATGGGTCTAATTAATCTGTCCCTTGTCATCCTCATCATCACTAAGCCTTTTCTTATGAAATTGAGGTTTAGATGTGGAGCTGAATTCATATCGAGAAGGCTCCATGGATGATTAGACAAAATTTTACGATCGGTTATCATCCTGACATTGAAACTCTCATTTTTTGTACCAAATTCCTGGCAAAGAAAAATATGGACAGGCAAGGGAGATGCCATATAATCTATTAGGCCAATTTGCACGTAGAAGAATTACATCATGGTTATGTAGTTTAGGCTCAAATTATGACCGACCTCCAAATTCAGTCTCCAGCAATTTATATTAATACAATTTATGTTGATTTTTGTTGCATGTGTGATATATCTTGTTATTATAATGCATATCTATATGTATTGTCTATACTATTTAATCATCATCCAAGCCTTATATACTGATCATCTGCTGAGTGAAGGTTTCTTGGAACTAGTTGACTGGGATTTTGCCGCTGACCCTCAACTGGTTGCAACCATCAAAGAGTTTGTATAAATTATCCACAGGTGTATCTATGGGAATGATAAGGTATTCCGTATTGTTTTAGACGGTGGAACCTGTCTTCCGCATTAATCTGGTTAATCTAATTCAATAAGGGGCAATGCTTCAACAAAAAAAGAAAAATAGAAATCCTGGAAACAGGAAAACTAAACGAAGGATGAAGATGACATAATTTGCTTTGAGACTTCCATTAATTTAGGAGGCAAAGTATAAGCTGAAACAGTCTAAGGTGATACACATTACCATTTAATATGTTGCCATGCATGTCTATAACATGATATTTTGTGCGGGCGAGCTCTGGATTTTAAAATTTTAAGAAATCTTGGTTGTCTATAGTTCATGAAGCACCCTGTCTGACCAATGGTAAACTAAAAAGTTACCTGTAATATATAACATATTTAATCTCTAGAAAATGAAGAAGATTCAGTAGCTTAAACTTAGTAAATGTTTGACTCACCTTAGGAAGTGAATTCATGTTGAAGGAGTCTTTTTAAGGTTGCATAGGTTGGTCTTAGTGCCTTTTTGCTTCTCTATGCTGCCAAATTGACATTGTATAGTTCAGTTTAGTCTGTTCTCTTTTTATAAGAATCTGCTAACATTTGGTAATTTTATCATTGAAAAGGATGTGGCGCAGAATATTATGTCATTCATCCAACAAAACAAGCGAGCAGTTTGCGTTCTCTCAACATCTGGTTCAGTTTTTAATCCATCACTTGGCCAACCGGCCATGTTAGGGGATTCGTGACCTATGAGGTAATCATAACTTTAAATATTCAATGTTTTTTTGCACCTTGGATGGCATGTAGGGAATCAACTTTCCTTATATTAGTACTTCATCATCAGCATCCAGACATATTTTCCCATCATAACTTTCCCATTTTAAGCACCTGATTATTAGTTTTGTTTTGTTATCTAAGGTTTCATCGCTCTCCATACCTAATATTCCAGAAGAAACCTACTGCAGAAACACTAGGGGAAAATACCCACCCCCCACTACATACACACAAAAAAAAGAAAAGAGAAAAGCATAACAATCACTTTAGGAGGCAATGGAGCTTCATCTAACATAAAATGCATTTGGAAATTGATGTGCTTGAATCCCAAGGATTCAGATATTATATTCTTTTCTTGGAGCCTTGACTAATATTGGGTTACATCGTATTTCATTTTCTATAATTTAAAAATAATTCAAGTTCAAAGCAAAGTGTGCCTGACTGGTAGTTCACATGCATGCATATTGGCTGCATAAGGTTAAGTGCCTTTCAACATGCAGCTATAACGGACAGGATATTATTGGCTTGCCTGAAGGTGCAAAATCATTTAATGATTTAAAGCAGATTTTAAAGCTCTCGGTGGACATGTTATGCAAGTTTATATTGCATTTCCCATCAACAGCATCTCTTTCATGTCCGAAAGTATATATTACTGAAAGTTTTCTGAATTGAGAAAACTGATATAATTTTTAAGGTGAAAATATTACATATTTATAGTACAACATAGGCTAGGAAAAGAAAAAAAATACGAAGTCAGTAAATTAGCTCCTAAAATCTGCCTTAAAATAGGAAACTACTACTAATTACTATCCTAGTTGTACATGACTATACCTTGATTGGGAGGGAATCAATTCCCTTATTTGAGGAGATCCACATGGTAATATTTCCTAGTCTTTAGTTTCCACGTTTTCTAACACTCTTCCTCAAGCTGGTAAATACAAGTTATGCATTTCCAGCTTGCTTGCTATTGGATCAAACGTATTGAAAGGTACCCCCTTTATAAAGATATATGTGAGCTGCTGTTTTGTAGATACAAAAGGAGTTGTAATCTGCCCTTCCTCGATTTTTCTTTGATGAAGTGTTGATCCACTTCAACATGCTTAGTTCTATCATGCTGAACCGGGTTGTGGGCCATGCTGATGGCAACTTTGTTATCACAATAGATCTTCACTGGTTCATTGAGTTCCAATCCTAGCTCCTTGAGTAAACCTCTGATCCATAGTACTTCGCAAATGCCTAGTACCATAGCTCTGAATTCTGCCTCCGCACTGGACCTAACCACAACATTTTGTTTTTTGCTTCTCCATGTGACTAGGTTGCATCCAACGAATGTGCAATACCCCAAGGTTGATCTTCTATCCTTGACTAGCCTGCCCATTCGGCATCTGTGTGAGCTTCAGCATGTAGCTTACTCTTCTTCTTGAAGATCAACCCTTTTCATGGTGTAGCTTTTAAATCTCTCAGAATTCGAAGCACTGCCTCCATATGACATTTCAAAGGAGAATGCATGAACTGGCTAACAATGCTTACTGCATAATCGATGTATTGTTGAGTGTGGGAAAGATAGATTAGCCTCCCCACAAGTCGCTGGTATCTTTCTTTGTCGACCGGTACACCCTCTAGTTTGGCTCCTAGCCTCTGGCTGGAGTCGATGGGAGTTTCAGTTGGCTTACAGTTCATCATCCCTGTTTCCTTTAAAAGGTCAAGCATGTACTTTCTCTGAGTCACCGAGATACCCTCCTTCGATCTTGCCACCTCCATTCCCAAGAAATATCGGAGATTTTCCAAGTCTTTGATCTCGAATTCCTTGACAAGAAGTAACTTTAGCTTGTTCCCCTCGGTCATCACCTACATAGACAATTAAAATAGTGAGCTTCATTGGTGAAGAACACTTATAGAACAGTGTGTGATCCCCTTGGCTTTGACAATATCCATACTTTTTCAGTGACTTGGTAATCTCTCAAGCTAAGCTCTAGGGGATTGTTTGAGTCCATATAAGGATTTTTAAGCTTACACACTTTTATAGAACCTGTAAGATACTCAAAACCAGGCGACATCTCCATAAACACCTCTTCCTCTAGATTCCCATGTAAAAAGGCATTCTTAACATCAAATTGGTGTATATCCCAGTCAAGATTGGCAGCTATAGAGAAAGTACTCTTATGGAGTTCATTTTTGCAACTGGGGCAAAAGTCTCTTGATGATCAATACTAAGAGTTTGTGTGTACCTTTTTGCTACCAAACTGGCTTTATGTCTTTCTATGGATCCATCCGCCTTATACTTAATGGTAAAAGCCCATTTACACCCCATGTGTGTCTTCCAACTAGGCAAATTGTCACGCCCCGCTTCCTAAAATACGCAGAAACGGGGTCGCGACGAAGGTCGGCGACGTATATACGCAAGGAATATACCTCACGTATACATGCTAAGCCTAAAGTAACCTGAACAAGTTATAAATCTAAAGCATAATAACTCAACGATCACTGCAAATAAGAGGGAATTAAATAGAAAATAGAGTAAATGAAATAAATAATAACAAGTAACAACATTAGTAACAATCAAAATAACAACTATTAATTAATAAAAATAAGTAGTAGTAATGATATTAGTCAAAAATAATAATACCAACACAGTACTAATAACATTAATAATTACTAAACATAGCAACAATAATAGTACTAATAATGATTAAGAATAATAACAAGAATAAGAAAATAATAATAATAACAATAATAATAATAAATAATAACTTTAATGAAATAATATTAGTAACCATTAAATAACAATTAATAATAATAACGGTATGTATAAAAATAATAGTAATAAGTAATTAAAAATATTGATAGGAAATAACTGTAATAATATATAAAGCCAAATTGTCATTTACCATCTTAAAAATAATATGTATATTTATTAATAATAATAATCAGTAAATTAAATTAAATACTTTAGAAAAATAAAAAATAACAGTATTATAAATTAGGGATATTACATTCTACCCACTTATAAAAATTTCGTCCCCGAAATTTAATAGGGCAGGGAAGTAAAAGAATTCAAAATCAAAGGAGAAGACAAACAAGTTTCACATCGCTTCTCTGCACTTCATAAATCTATCACGTTTCTGCTGCGCGCTCTGATCTCTACTACCAGCTTCAGAATAGAGTGACCAATTTTAAGAGACAAGACCAGAAAATAGAATCAATAAGAAGAATAGGAATCAAGATAGAACCAAGATTACTTTAGAAGAAGAGATGCAATCAGAGAGATCGAAAGATCAAAGAGATAAATTTTCAAAGGGAGGACAGTCAAGTCCAAAAGAAGTCAATATCATAGCATGGATAGTATATGTATATTGCAGTGTAACTATAGCTTGTTTTCAAGTTACCGCTCAGAATCAAGTCCGTTTTATATTGAACCTGGCTCTGATATCAAGAAAATCCTGTCACGTCCCGCTTCTTAAAATACGCGAAAATGAGGTCGCGACGAAGGTCGGCGACTTATATACGCAAGGAATATACCTCACGTATACACGCTAAGCCTAAAGTAACCTGAACAAGTTATAAATCTAAAGCATAATAGCTCAACGATCACTGCAAATAAGAGGGAATTAAATAGAAAATAAAGTAAATAAAATAAATAATAACAACGAGTAACAACATTAGTAACAATCAAACTAACTATTAATTAATAATAATAAATAGTAGTAATGATATTAGTCAAAAATAATAATACCAAGACAATACTAATAACATTAATAATTACTAAACATAGCAACAATAATAGTACTAATAATGATTAAGAATAATAACAAGAATAAGAAAATAATAATAATAACAATAATAATAATAAATAATAACCTTAATGAAATAATATTAGTAACCATTAAATAACAATTAATAATAATAATGGTACATATAATAATAATAGTAATAAGTAATTAAAAATATTGATAGGAATAACTGTAATAATATATAAAGGCAAATTGTCATTTACCATCTTAATAATAATTTGTATATTTAATTAATAATAATCAGTAATTAAATTAAATACTTTAAAAAATAAAAAAATACAGTATTATAAACTAGGGATATTACACAAATCTACAACCTCCCAAGTGTCATTTTGTTGCAACGCTCTCATCTCTTCAAGAGCAGCTTCCTTCCACTTAGGATCTAACATAGCTTCTTTAATAGTGTTTGGTATTGACTCTTGGGAGAAATTTGTGGTAAAAGCTTTATTGGCTGGTCCTAGTCTATGGTAAGAAATAAAATTAGCCAAAGGGTACAAAGAGTGTTGAGTACTTGTTCGGGTGCCATTCCTAACATGGTTCATAGTCTCGGTCTCGGCCGCCGACTCGGCGAGTATTGAGACAGATCGGTCTCGGCGACTCGGATCGGTATCGGTCGATACGCGCAAAACACTACATGAAAGCCCAAAAAATTCTGAAAAAATCATGACAAATTTTAAAAAATGTAGACATCCACATTCATGTATCACATGTCCAAAATATATCACCTAGCACACTAAATATAAAGCGAAAGTATAAATACACGCGTCGTCGGTATAAGCATATCAAAATACATGCACAATATAGTAAATTGCACAAATTACATTCATAAATACATGCTAATGTAGTTATTTTTACATTGAATTGCGATGAGGCACAAAATCGTCATCATAATGCCGAGTCGACCGAGTCAATTCCGATTCTCGGCCGAGTCGGTCTCCTCTGAGTTGAGTCGACCGACTCGTGACTCGAACTCGTCTCGGAGCGGGCCGAGACGGATACGACTCGGCCGACTCATCTCCGACTCGGCCGAGTCTTTGAACCGTGATTCCTAATAGCAATTGGAATGTCTAGGTCAATGTCAAACAAAAGGTTGAGGAGGATTCGTATTTGAAGAAGTTTGAGAAGAAGAAGAATTTTCCATACCTTTCTACGGAGTTAAAAACTGGCTGAGTGAAGGAGAACTTGGGACTATGGTTGGCATATTATCTCTTTTCTTGTTTGAGTAGACCAACGATGTCCTTACCACCTCATTGTTCCTCTCTTGAGGTTCGGAGAGTTGTCCTTCATGATTTTGCTCTCCCCCTGGTTGATTATTTTCCCTTGGTTCATGTCTATTACTCACACACTGGTCTTCTGTGTTATGTTCATCTTGTATAAATTCCAATAAACTTGGAAACATGACTGCTTGTCTATCTTGATGGAGGAATGGCAGTTTTTCCACCTCACTTTCCTCCCCCTGAAAACATGTCCTAGTGTAATAAGATAGGCTCTCAAAGAATCTAACATCCATTGTAACAAAGATTTTCCTTGTGGTAGGGTGAAAACATTTATACTCATTTTGAGTTGGAGAATTGCCCAAGAAGACACATTTGAGGTTCTCTAGGATCCAATTTAGACCAGTCTTTTGCATGGAATGGACAAAGGCTACACATCCAAAAATCAGAGGAGGTAGTGACCCAAATATATTCACTTTGTGAAAGACTTCTTTTAGAAGGTTAATGGGAAACTCTAGGTCTAGTGTCTTTGAAGTCATCCAATGTATAAGATAGGTAGCCATAAGAATAGCTTCACCCCAAAGGAACTTGGAACATTTCTAGAAAACATCAAAGCTCTTTCCACTTCTAAAAGATGCCTATTCTTTCTCTCAGCCACTCCATTTTGTTTTGGGGTATCTACACATGAAGAAAAATGCACGATCCCATTCTCCACCAAGTAAGGACTCAAGATAGAATTGAAATATTCCCTTGCATTATGCGTCCTAAGGATTTGGATTTAGAATTGTGTTTGGATCATCTTATGGAAGTTTTGGAATGATTGGATAACCTCTGATTTTTCTTTAAATAGTTATAACCAAGTTGTTCTAGTACAATCAACAATGAAAGAGACAAACCACCTAAAACCCGAATTTGTGCTCACTCTAGATGGACCCCAAATATCAATGTGAATTGTAGAAAATAAAATTTCAGATCTTATATTGCTCAATGGAAAAGGTACGCAGTGATTCTTGGCTAACTCACAAATTTGACCTTGGAATTTAGAAATATCAACATTGACAAATAATTCTGGATATAGCATTAAGGGATAAAAAGTTAGGATGGCCCAACTGGTAGTGCAATAGCCAGATTTGCTCCTCTTTTTTATGACTTGTGAAACATACTCTTGAGCATCATTATTATTCTTGAAATTGAGATCTTCTTCAGCACTGTCAATCTTCTTCCCCGTAGTTAGGTCCTGAAAAACACAATGAGAGGGATAGAAAATCCCACAACAATTTAGATTTGGTTAGCTTGCTGATAGAGAGTAAATTGCACGATGCTTAGGAACATGAATAGCAGATTCAAGAGTTATCGTTGGAGTTACAGAGATTGAACCTTTTCCTATGATTGGAATAAAAAATCCATTTGCAACGTTAACTTTTCCATGATTAGAATCAGGTTCATAAGAATAAAAGAAATTTTCCTCACTTGTCATGTGGTTGGAAACGCCTGAATTAATGTTCAGATTTTTGAGTCACAAGAAACTTTAAGGGCTGTAGTAAGATTACCTGATTGGGCAAAGAAAGATGATGAATTTGAGGAATTGGAGGGGGTCAGACTGTTCCCAAACATCCTATAAAGCAACTCCATTTGATTCTTTGTGAAATGTTGCTTGTCAGGTTCAGCCACTGGTCTGGTCCGGTTCAGTAGCGACTGTGGCTTGATATGCTTTCTTGTATGGTGTTTTGTTCCCCTTCTCTCCAAGAGAGGTTTTTCCATTCAATCTCCGTCATGTTTCCCTTGTTTGTTTATGCCTCTTGCAGAAATCACACCAGCGAGTGTTCTTTTCCAAATTCTTCTTTTGCTGCCAAGTCTTTTGGGAATCATCATAATCAGTTTTAAAAGCTGAAATATCTTGGGTATTGCTGCCCATCATGACAGATCTGCGTTCTTCTTCGGTTGTCACATAAGTAAAAACATCACTAAGACAAGCAGTGGGTTCCTTACTCAAAACTCTGCCCCCTACCTCATCAAACTCTAGTCGTAAGCCTGACAGGAATTAAAAAACTTTGTCACGCTCTTTTATTTCTGCAATAGTTGCTGCATCTTCGGGTGCCACCATTACAACATGTTGAAGGAGATCAAGCTCTTGCCATAACACTATTAGTTGATTGGAGTAGACCACCACGGAGTGATCTTTCTGCTTCTTGTTGTGAATCGTGGTCTTTAGTTCAAAAATCTGAGCCACATTCCCTTTCTTGGGTAACTTCTTGATACCTCATCCCATATTTTCTTGGCTGTTGAGAGATAGAGAAACAACTTTCTAATCTCAGGCTCCATAGAGTTTAAAAGCGGAGAAATCACCATAGAATTTTTAGCATCCCAGATTTCATTTTCGGGATCGATTTCTTTTGGCTCTTTGTCAGTTCCCAGCACATATTTCATCTTTCCTGGCTTTTCAGAAAGAGTTTCGCAGATTGTGACCGTGAGAAAATATTCTCTCCATTCAATTTCTCGGTGGTAATTTGAAGGGTAGGATTTTCAAGGCTAGAGTTAATTTTGATAGGATTTTGAGAGAAACCTGGACTGGTATCTTCAGCATGGTTTAAAAACGTGGTCTCGGTTGCCGACTTGGCGGACACTTAGACGCATCGGTCGCAGCATTTCGGATCGGTCTCGGGCGATATGCGCAAAAACCTACATAAAAAAGCTAAAAAAAAAACTCTAAAAATCACAACAAATCCCCAAAAAAAAAAATTGTAGACATCAAATTTTATGTATCACAATCCAAAGCAAGTTTGTTTTCTTGAGTAATTGAAAAAATATGATGATTTCGGAAGGTAAATTTAAGAAATATGATGATTTTGGGATGTGAATTTAAGAACATGAAAAATTTGAGAGGTATATATGAGAAAACTCAAAAAATAAAAAAAAGAGACAGAGAGAGATCGGATCCGATCATATCTCTCTCTCTCTCTCGTCTCTCTTTGTCTCTCTCTTTCCCCTCTATCTCGGCGACGACGGGCATGCAGCGATGGTGGGCACTCTCTGGCTCTCTCTCTCTCTCCCCCTTTGTCCCTCCCTACAATTCGGGTCTCTCTGTCTCTCTCTTTCTAACCCGATCTCTCTCTCTCTCCTCTGTCGCTCTCACTATCTCCATCGCCATGCCGTCCCCGAGTCGGGTCGATTTCGCCCAAAAGTGTGATCAAATCTCAGACTCGTATCGTCTCCCAACGAGTCGGAGACGTCTCGAAGTCTCGCCCGGTCATCTCCGACTCGGCCGAGACTTCGAACTCTGATCTTCAGAGACTTCAGACATGTTTCTTAGAAGAAAAACAAACAGCAATCAAGGCCAATAGAAGGGAAAAAAATCTAAAAGAAGAAGAAATCCTGAAACAAAGGAAATTGGCGATTAAGGCCGTGGAAAGAAAAGAAAGGCCAGAGATAGTTCGAGCTCTGATACCATGAAAGTTTTCTGAATTGAGAAAACTGATGTATTTTTTAAGATGAAAAGATTACTTATTTATAGTACAACATAAGCTAAGAAATACAATGTCAGTAAATTAGCTTCTAAAAATCTGCCCCAAAATTAGGAAACCACTACTAATTACTAGCCTACAGCTATGCACGACTATACGCTGATTTAAAGGAATCAATTCCCTGATTTGAGGAGATCCACATGGAAATATCTCCTGGTCTTTAATTTCCATGTTTTCTAACAATTACTGTCTATTGATTTTTCAGTTCTCTAGTGTTAGAAGCATATGCAAGATGCCTGAGCTATAAGCATTGCTAATTGTTATGGTGTTGTAGCCTAGACCGTATTGATGCATTCGTTCTCCTGTTCCAATGTTCTAAATTCTTGAGAAAACCTGAGTGATTCTTATTTTCATTTAAATGCATAATGGCTGTAAATTTCTCATCTATGTCTTATTCATTAGTCTCTGGTTACTTTGATCATATTTTCTCCATGTGAACTTATTATTTGCAAATAATTGTTTAAAATAAATTTGATTTAAGGACGATGTGATTAAAACTAATTCCTTCAGTTATTCTGGCTGCAATTAACAAGCGTATGCGCATGAAGACCATTTCAGATATTTGGATTCTTGTTTGTCTTTGAAAAATCATTATCAAAAATTTTGGAATATTTGTAATGCAAAAGAATTTCTTATCAATAATATAATAATCATTCCGAGTACTACTATAGGGCAGGTTTGAAATTCTTTCACTTTCTGGATCTTTTCTACATGTGGAAACTGGTGGTGCATCCACAAGGACTGGTGGACTGAATATATGCCTCTCTGGTACTGATGGGCGCATCGTGGGCGGTGGAGTTGGTGGACCTTTAATTGCTGCGGGCCCAGTACAGGTATTGGCTATTGAATCTCCAAGCACTGTATTCTGCTCTTTATCATCCTAGTAAAGAATGTTTGACGGAAAACAGGTTATTGTTGGTTCCTTCTTGATTGACCCTGAAAAAAATCTCTGTGCTTCCTCAAGCATGGATAATTCAGGAAGCAAAATGTTGCCACCAGTGCTAGCTGGAACTACATTAATCTCACCTGTCCCTTTAAGATCCTGCCAGGAGTCTTCTGGTAGGATGACACCTAGAGAAGGAAGTGATGATCATCCGAGTTTTGGAGGAAGGGGAAGCAGTTATGTATTCCATTCCCAGGGAATGCCTATTATGCCATCAAGATTACCTCAAGACTGGAGAGGTGCGTATGTTACATCTGATTTAAGATGCAAACTATAAATAAGTTTAAAGGTTATTCTCTTATTTTGGAAGTTTATCATAGTTTATTTCTTCTGTATTCTGAATGCCTAGAGTCAGCAGTCAATTTGACCTGCTTTAGGTCTTGATGGCTTATACAAGCTGTATATGGTAAATTTCGAAAATTTTTAAAGACAGTTAAAAGCATCAAAATGGAACTATAAAATAGAACTTTGGATTCTAATTTTAAATGGAAGAACCTGTTGTCCAAGACAACTTATTCAAGGTGATCAGGATACTATTGGAGTACCTTTTAACGAAATTGCTCCAGTGCTTAATAGATAATTGTTTCCGAGACGTGAGGTTGCTCATTTTGTAACTGGTTTCATTAGCTTGTTGGCTTGTCTTCTGCTGTAAAAGATGACTGTCATTCTCCTGTTGCAATCCTTATCAGCTTCCCTCTTTTAGTGGGTATTTTCTAGTTTAGTGCAATTTTGGAAGTATGCTGTCTAGTTGCATCAATTCATAACCAATAGGTAGATCCTGCACACATTGATGGCCTTGCTGAGGCCCCAACCAATTGAATCTTGTTGTCATGCTTGCTACTGGTCTACAGATTTGATCTATCCTTGTGTAGAAATGTCTTGACCTGGAGTTTGCTCTAATTTGAACCAGAATACTGTATGAACTACCATGCTCAAGTAGGACGATAGTCGCCGTTGGTCTGGGACAGTAAGGTGTCGGTCCTTTGGGTCATAGAAAATGAAAGGGGCAATGGTTCTATGTGGCTTACTGTTTTGCATTGGAATGCAGTGAAGGAAATTCTGCCTGCTTTGTTAGGCACCAGGTCAAATTTGTCTTTGAATTTCTGGTTGGTGCATGGCAGACTCCAAATCCCGTGTCATGCTTAGCTCGAGCAGGTCGGGCTTCTTCTTCTTTTTTCTTTTTTCTTTTTTTACTAGTGCTAGTTAAAGCACGTAATGAGGGCTTAAATTGTCTGGTCACTGTGTCAAGCCAAAAATATGATTGAGGGGGCAAAAAAGATAAAAAATAGGCAGAGAACCTTTTTTGTTAAACTCGTCAAATTGGTTTAGCGTGGCTTGTTTGATGACCTGAAATTTGATCATATGTAATAATGCTTGTGGGGTGATTGTGTCTCATTTTCTAATTTAAGCCAACAATTAGGGGTTTGAACGGGCCCGGGCCGGCCCACCTACCTGCCCGGGACCGGCCCGGGACCGCCCTCAAACACGGGGCGTGTCTGGGTTTGAGAAAGGAGGCCTATGGCCTGGCCTGGCCGGCGCGTCTCGAACCGAGGCCTGGACAAAAACCCAACGGCTATTTTTATAGCCTTGGGGCGGTTCCGGGGGGGGGGGGGGGGGTTGCAATTTTTTTTGCAAAATACCCCCCAATGGCTATAATCTTGGGTAATTTTTTTGTAATTTTTTTAAAAAATACCTCCAATAGCTCTATCAGGTACAAATTGTTTTTTTGGCAAAAAAATATATTTTAACACTCTCTTCCCCTCTATAAATACACCCCCTTATTCATTTCATTTCATCACAAAAAAAATTCTAAAAAATTCTACTCTTTACAATTTTTCTCAAGTTCTCAAGTGCTTAATCTCCCAAACTCTCTCAAGCGCTCAAGCTCTCAAGCTCCCTCAAGTTCTCAAGTGCTCAAGCTCCCTCAAGCTCTCTCAAGCATTTTAAGTGCTCAAGCTTCCATAAGCTTTCTCAAGTGCTCAAGCTCTCTTTCATATTTTTATATTTATATTATTCTTAAATTTAGTTTAAAAATGAACGCACACTCTTTACCAACAAGCTATAGTAATCATTCTTCTTTTAGGTCTAATCGTAATTTAGATTTGACTAGCCAAGGACATGATTTACATTTACCTTTACCCGATACTCTAGTACTTCCATTCACACAACTAGAAGCACCCTTCACATATTTTATTGTTTCTTCTGAACATACTAATCCACCTACTTTCATTGTTGAAGTAGCAACTTTCATGGAGGAAAATTTTGAGACTTGAAAAAAATTTAAAAAATATTAATGGAGGTAGGAGGGCCGTATGTAAGTTTTGTCCCGATATTTCTTATGCTTTTTTAGAAAATAATAGAACCGATGCACTAACTAGGCACATTAGGGAAAACACCACAGAACCAACCACTAGAAACACAAATTTTCACTTTAAGTGTCACACCAAGCACTTCTAGTTAATCATCAAAGAGGTAAAACTAATTTAGCTAAATATCTTATTCAAACTGAATAACTTTTTAATTTTGCTGAAACTGAAGCATTTACAAATTTTATCAGAACTACTCATAATCTTAAATATGATCTATTCTGTAAAGATACAATTAGAATAGAAATGTTCAAGGTTATTGAAGAAAGAAAATAACTTTTGCTTATAATTTTTTCTACGCCATAAAGATTTACACTTCTGATTGTTGAGAAGCTCTAACGGCTTTCATTATATAGTTATTGCATATTTTATTGATTCTGATTGGCTTTTAAACAAAAAAAATTATTGATTTAAAAAATTTACTTTTTCTCACAATGCTTCTAATCTTAGTCAAACTATTATGAAGTTGTTAGAGATTTTAAACTTAAATCTAAATTTTTCTATTTCAGTTGATAATGCTAGTAATAATACTGGTACAATTGAGCTTTTAAAAAAAATTAGACCGATTTTGAATGGAAACCTTTTTCATATTCGGTGTGTATTTCACGTCATTAACTTGTGTGCATATGATAATTTAAAATGTATAAATAATTATATTCAAAAGTTAAGAAGTACTATTTTATTTATTGGAAGTAGTGGTCCAAGGAGACAATATTTTTAACAAATTTGTTCCGGCTTATGCTTACAAATTAAAAATTTATCTCAGAACATAAGAACTCGTTGAAACTCAACATATAATATGTTAAGGAAAGATATTCCTTATAAGAAAGCACTAGATATGTTTATTTTCACGGAATTGCCAGATCAAGATACTTCCGAGAAGGAATGAAATTTTGTAATATAATTTGTGAATTTCTAAAAAATTAAGAGGAACAAGATAATTTTATGGGGTTTATTATCACACAACTAATTTAGTATTTTACAAGTTGACTGAAATTACTGAACTTTTTTATACATATCAAAATGATTTTTTTCTTCAAAATATTATTACTTTTATGGAAAAATTCATTAAGTATTTTAAATATTTTCCTACTATATTTTATTTTGCGACTATTATAGATCCTCGCATTAAATTTGAAGGATGTCAATATTTACTTGAAAGTTTTTATGAAAAAATGAATTATTTTGATTCTGCTATAGTATGGATAGATATTGAGAATTTTATAAATAATTTGTATGATTTTTATGAATCATAATTTGAAAATAAACAATTATCATCTCATCCTACATCTTCATCTAAGCATAAAAGTTTTTATTATCTAGTTTATTATCTGCATCAAAAAGATCAAGAAGCTCATTGAATGAGCTTCATTATTATTCGACTTGTGTTATAACTCCTGAGATTGATGCAGATTCAAGATTTGAGCATTTTAATATTTTGGCTTGGTGAAAATCATAGAAATTTATATATCCTATGCTTTCCATCATGGTACGTGATTTACTAGCTCCTCCTTCTACAGTAGCTTCAGAATCTACTTTTAGTATAGTCAAACAAGTGCTGACTGATACGAGAACTTGTCTGTCGTCAGAAACTATCGAGATGGGCATCTGCACGAAAAATTTGCTGGATGCGGAGATGGGAAGCCAAAATAAATCAGTAGAAGGAATTATCGAAGACACTTCAGAAGATGAATGAAGAAATGAAGATTTATAATACTTCATTTGTATTTATCTTTGTATCAATTTATACTTCATTTTTAGTTTACATCTTCATTTGTATTTGTATCAATGTATACTTCATTTTTAATCTATATGCTTCACTTGTATTTGTATCAATTTATCATTTGAATTTCTATCACTTTATCCAAATTATTGGATTGATAATAAAAAGATTTTACATTTGCATTTCACAACTTGTAGGAATTTTGTCAAATTATGTGGATTTTTTGAGTTTTTTGGATTTTAAACATTTTTTAAAAATATACTTAACATTCATTTTTGGATTTTTAAAAAAATAAACCGCGCCTGGCCGCCCGACCCATTTCGCACTCCTACCAGCAATGAATTCATCTGTCTGCTGTAAGCTTCATTATCTTCACCATCTATAAAAAGGACGAGAAACTTTATTGGTTTGCAATGGATTTCATGGATGTACATTGTGGAACAAATAAGTTGGATTTTCCTACACCCCAACTATCCATTTAATTGCATGCTGGAACCCTTGCTTGCTTAAGATTAGTCTTACATCAGTGCAAGTGCAACACTCACACGCTCTCACACACGCAGGCTCATGCAAAAGAGAAGAATATGGCATATGCAAGAAAATTTCAATCTTTGCTAGAATTATTCTGAGGTTAGGACGAATAGGAGCATGCAGTAGGCCAAGGGAACAATCAAGCATGGGAGCACGGGTGAAAGGCGGAAGATCAAAATTTGAGCAAATTTTGAATAAAGCTTTGGTATCTGATAAACGTGTCAAAGTATTAGAGCCTCAAGGGGTCGTCTGGAAAGTCCCAGGTCCCCTTTCTCATTAGAGGAGGATGTCTACTTATACTTGATTGGGATGTAGGCATGGAGGAAGATGGTTACAGGCGAGGTCTTCGTGATTGCATGTTTTGCATGTTGTAATAGCCGTGATCAGTTGTGTTGCTTTGTTGGGATTGCATATAGAGAAATTCACCACTGTTGATAACTGCTTGCGCCATGGTTCAAAGACTCAATCGAGTCGGAGACGAGCCGGCCGAGTCATATCCGTCTCAGTCCGCTCCGAGACGAGTCCGAGTCACGAGTCGATTTACTCAACTCAGAGGAGATCGACTCGGCCGAAAATTGGAGTTGACTCGGCCGATTCACGGTCAAATCGGTCGTGAATCGGCCGAATCGACCGAGTCGACTCCGATTCTTGGCCGAGTCGGCTCAAAACGTATATTCACCCGTGACGAACTGGTATAAAAAAAAAAAAAGGAAAAGAAAAAAAGAAACTTACCTCTCTCTCACTCAGATCTGGAGATCGCCGCTACTGCCCGATCGTCACCACTCAGATCTGAATTCCGCCGCCGCCCGATTGTCGTCAGCCGCTCTGTCCCAGCCCCAGCCCCAGGTGATGTTCTTTCCTCTCTCTCTGTCTCTTTCCATCTCCCTCCCTCTGTCTCTCTCCCCCCTCCCTCTCTCATCCGCTCTCTCCCCCCTCTCCATCTCTCGTGTCTCCCTGTCTCTTTCCCTCCCCCTCCTCTGTTTCTCTTCCCTCTCCCTCTCTCACCCGCTCTTTTTCTCTCCCTTTCCATCTCCCATCTCTCTCTGTCTCTTTCCCCTCCCCATCCATCTCTCTCCTTGTTTCCGATCTCTCCCCCCTCTCCCCCTCCGAGGTATAAAAGAAGCAGATGATGATGGTGATGATAAAAATGTGAAGGTTTTATCCAGTTCTAATAGTGATGGTGAAGATGGTGAAGACAATGATTGCGGTGATAGCGGCGGTGGTGATGATGACAATAATGAGGACAACAATAGTGCTGATGGAAGAATTATAGTCTTGAAGGTTATATACAAATATTGAGTTTGAAATCAGGTCAACATTATAGCGTGACATATGTCCATGACTACAGACCACAACTTGAGAGATATATGAGCACTAGTATCGATTTATCTACTTACCGCAGAGATGATTATGATGATGATTTTGTGTTTCATCGCAATTCAATGTGGAAATAACTACATTAGCATGTATTTATGAATGTAGTTTGTGCAATTTACTATATTGTGCATGTATTTGATATGCTTCTACCGACGACGCGTGTATTTATGCTTTCGCTTTATGTTTAGTGTGCTAGGTGATATGTTTTGAACATATGATACATCAATGTGGATGTCTACATTTTTTTTTTAGATTTGTCGTGATTTTTTCAGAATTTTTTAAGCTTTTTATGTCGCGTTTTGCGCGTATCAAGTTGCCAATACTGATCCGTCTCAGTGCCTGCCAAGTCGGCGGCCGAGACCGCGACTATGAACCATGGCCTACGCTGAATGGCGTTACACGTTATCAACGTGAAAGATAAGGGGTTGCGTAATTGTCAGCGGGGATCAGAGACGATATGTTGTTGAAGTTGCTTGATTCGGAACTGAAGTCTTCGGAGCGGAGTGAGCCTCGAAGTAGAGGAGAGCTATGATGTACCACAAAGAGTTGGAAGGTGAAGGGCACGTGTCGCCATCTTGAATGTGGTCATATTTTGACCACTACACCTTTTCTTTTCTTTTTCTTCTCCTTTCTTTTCTCTCATTTTCTTCTTAACCAAACAACATCCTAAAGGTTCAATCAAGAAATTCGCCAAAGATTGACTAGCTAATATATTTGGAACTCAATAATTATCCAGTAAGGAAACCCATATGTCTAATCATCTCTCTAGTTGAAACAGGACTAATTGCCGCATCTATTCCTTTTTAATCAAACTCTTTGAGTCACCCAACCAAGTTGCTTTATGACATTTTGCTGGATGCATACACTTCTAACAAACAACTCCACTAGGGTGTGTTTGGTTATCGTAACTGGCCGTAATTCGTAGTTGTAATTGGTAAAGTCTTTTACAATTGTAAATGAGTTACATATATGTAAATTTTACGGTGTTTGGTTGGTAATATAAAATTGTAAAGTAGGAAAGTGTATTGTACTTTACGGTGTTTGGTTGTCGTAATGTATAAGTCGTAAGTGAAAAAGTTGACCACAAAATTAACTATTTGGTAATTTTAAAAGTTTTAATACTGCAAATAAATATTAAAAAAGTTAAATATTAAAAATTTTAATATTAATATAAAAAAATAATACAAATTTGTATGACCACAAATTAACTGTAACTGGGCTGTAAGTGAGTGGTAACTGGGTTGCAAGTGAGTGTTAGTTGAGTTACGTAAGTCTTTTACGAATTACGGTCCAAACAAACGCTGTAGTTGTAACTGGGTAGTAAGTCATTTACGAATTACGGAGTTTTACGCGAAACAAACGGCCCCTTAGGCTCGCGCCAGCATGAGCCCATTGCAATCATTTTTCACTTAGTTAGGCAGACTTTATTCAGCATGCAAGTGTCTTTTATGTACAATAGACAAACTATTTTCACCTGTAAGTTGTGTAATAATGTGGATTATTTTTCAGCCTGGGAGTCTCTTTCACGTGTAGTAAGTGGGACTACTAACTGGCCCTCCGGACTGGATATCAGACCAAGTGTCATATTCTCATTCTACCAATTGAATGACCAATTAAGTGCGAGCTCTTATACCAAATGGTAGGAATTTGGTCGATGCCCAAATCAGCAGATGTGCACCAAGAAGATTGGGATTAGATTTGGCCCTAAGGGAGGATCCTAGTTAAATCTTGGTCCAAACTTCTTTAACCATAAATCCAATTATTACTCTACACGTTATGGGACCAGATCCCTCACCTATATCCCTTTTAACTGAACTTCTCAAGCCACTGACCTGGCTACTTTCACACATTTTGCTTGTAACCGATGTAGATGGTCTGACAAAACATACATAGAATCATACAGGGTATTCTCAAGCATACACTAAGAAATACACGGTCTAGTATGTTGTTTTCTTACTATACAGGACACAAGGACAGAGACGCATCAAGGGTTGCCGGCGTTCAAACCCCAACCCCCCCCCCCCCCCCTGCGCCACACACACACACACACACAAAAAGAAAACCTACAAGAAACACACACACACACACGAGCGTATGTACATTTCTCAGCAACTAATATTTCTATATCTGAATTGCCCGTCTTTTGGAATCCCTAAATCAGTGGAGACTGAGTTCTTCTCAACTAATCTTCTATAAATCATCTATTTTTTCTATAATCCCAAAATTTGTGGGCAACTCTCTCATCTTGCATGTTACAGATTCTCCATATCTTCATCTTGTCTGTTAGGAAGTCTCCATACCTTGAACACTCTTGAGGCTTTAATTGCACTACATTAATTGAGCCATCTCAAGATGTTTCTTTGACTGACTACATTCATGATTTCTCAAGTAGCCAGTATGTCTGAAACATAAAATGAAGACGGGATACTGGAAGAGAGTTTTCACTTAACATGGGACAATGAAAACTGTTGGAAGCTTCTAGGCAGAGCCTTTGATTGGACATGGTAAATGGATGCAATTGGCTCAAGCACTACCAAAAAGTATCAAAATAGATTATTATTGTGTTATTATTCAGGTTGTTGTTATGTCAATTTTTCTCTAATTCCAACATCTGTTTTTTTTTTTTTTTTTCTAATTTGTATATTGTTCACAATAAATACCTCAACTCTCACGTTAACTTCAGATTTTTGGTGTAGTGGCAGAGACTTTAATATGGTATGAAAGCAATTCAGGTTTAAATTCCACCATGTGCGCATTAAAAAGCAGATTAAAAAAAAAATATTGCACCACGAAAAGCCCAGGTTTCGGCCCATTGTAACGCGTGCTCGACCTGTGGGGGCGTGTTAAAATATAAATACCTCAACCCTCAACTTAACTTCAGAGTTTTTGTGTAGCAGCATGGACTTTAATATATGTAAGTATTTCTCATATAAGACACAAACAGCAGATAAAACACTGCTAAAAAATGAGAGCACATTATTATTGTTTTAACTCCAACATCTGCTCAGAGAAGAAATGCTGCCAAGAATATTAAAGCAGAAATATTGTTTTGTTATCCAAAGGTGTTGTTATGTTACTTTTTTTTCTAAATTCCACCATATTCTTTTGTTCCTTTTACAAGTATTTCTCCATCTGTTGAAATGACTTGAAGTTCAGTTTCCATGATGATAGACCTCAGAAAATAGAGTCCCAGCTGGTAGTCTTCAATGTGCTTTAGCCCTGAAGTTAACTGTTTGATTACCATCTTTATGCAAAGTCTGAACCCACTATATGTTCTTTGCAAGTGAACTTCTTAGCATATTAACTGTTTGATCACCATCTTTATGCAAAGTCTGAACCCACTATATGTTCTTTGAAAGTTAACTTGTTAGCATATTAGCCACTGTTTGTATATACCCTCTATCGACTACATTTTTCTTGATGTGGGATTCTAATTGGTCTCAAGGTAAAAGAAATTTCCATTATTGTAGTTTTGAAAAACGTTTTGTTATGTATCATTTCTTTCAAACTTCTGTTGTTTAGAATTATTATATGCATTGTGTTATTTGCTTCAGGAAGGCGAGATTCTCCAGAAGACGAGGATGAAGCAAATTTCAGGGATTAGCTTTTCCTCGGCCTTTTTGGGATTTTGTACATACTGCTATTCTTTACAGAGGACAAACTGCAACATGATATTCAGGGAGGTAGTGCACCAAATTGTTTATCTTTTATGATGAACATTTATACAAAAGATACATGCAAATTGTAGATGCAGTTACAAAAGCCTTTTGCAGTTACATGATGTTCTGTGAAGAAATTGAGAGTCCTCGTTATTAGTTATTATTTACCAAATCATACCATATTACATGAGAAAATATGTGACTCAGTGATTGCTTATAACTCCAGTAGTTACTAGAGGTGAGAGCAAATGTTTTTTTTTTAATCAAAGCAGTAAATAACAAAATGCATATCAAGAATCTGAAACAATGATCATAACTATATGTTCGACCCCTAACATACATAACTGTTTATGAACCAGATTTCTGATCAGCATCCATCTATATTTAACACATATAGATATATTTTTGTTTTGTTTTTTTTTTTTTTTTGGATTAAAGTGGACACATATGCATATCTCATGATTTCGGTGTTGTCTAACTCATAACATTTGTCACCAGCCAAATGATCAATCCTAATTGTGGATTGATATTTGTGTTTGACACTAATATTATTGCCTGCAGTGTGGATGTCCCTACTTTCTTTTAACAGTTCCACCCAAAGACCATGCCATGTACAGCAAGCACTGTCTTTTTCTCTTGCCCACTTCAATAAGCTATTAACACCACCTCCATGCCTTTATATCCCTCTGCAGTTAGGCCACACTGAATGAAAGCTTCAACACATTCTACAAGTCAATACACAAGGGACCATAAAAAGTGAGCAAACTGAATAAATGACAACCCAAGAAGAGAGAAAGAGGAGCACAATGTGACAGAGAGTTCTCATGTTCATTGAACACATTTCTAGGCTCATGTCACTAGCAGGAAGAGGTGCACACCAACCCTCTCCACTCTCAGCCATTCTTTTCTCTCCAAATGGGAGCTCATTGCCCCACTGCTTTCATGCTCACTGCTTCTGTGAGTTGCCCTTAGCTGTCATCATAAGAGAAACAAGAAATTTTAACAGAAAGCTCTCATTATTAAAGGAAGACACATGCTCTACTTGTAGATGATAAAAGCAGCTGTATATAAGTAAATGTGGTTGGTTTGGTGTACAAGGATGCATATGCAAATAGAGCTGTAACTGCAGCTCCAAATAAGACTGGAAACTTCAATTAGGTGATATCCAATCAAAAGAAGACACGTCGGCGATAATGGAAATTAAAAACTACAAGTTAAAACATTTATTTATCTTTTAGTGGAGGGATGTGCATCAAAATTCCACAGGTAGCATATTTGTTTGATTGTGATGAACTTTTGGTTTTAGTTAAAAGGTGTATTGTTTGGTTAACTTTTGTATAATTAAAAAGTGAAGCTTTGTTATGCTCAACTTTTATTTTAACTGTCTGTATAAATAGATTTTGGATGTGCTTAAAAGTTACAATATTTGTAGTTTAACAAAGGCTTTTGATTCTTTGGAGCTACAAATGAATGAAAATTATGAATATGCATTATATATGTAGGTATGACAACTAAAAAAAACAACAAAAAGGAAAAGAAAACAAATCACATGGATCTAAAAGGCCAATTCAGTACCTGTACTACTTGCTGCGTTCCCTTGCACTGCCTTTTGTGGTTGGGTGAAGATCTGTGCCTCTGGTGAACCTGGAGGCAGATTCAGAATCTCTGCATCAGGGAATACACAAAGAGTTGGACTGTAACGAAAGAGGTCACAGGTTTAAAATAATAAAAAACAAAAACAAAACAGCTTGAGTGTACTCGCTGGGGGCACTCGGAGATCTTAGCTGGGACTTTGCACGAATTGGGCCAGGGCGAGGGCGAGGGACACATTGATCTATCCCGAGCTGGGGGTCGTCGCGGTCCTTGATGAGCACGCACAGACACTTGGGGCTCTTGCTCAGCACCTCCTTCAGCCCGTGCAGCAGTCCGGAGTCGGGGCCGTGGCGCCACCCTGGACGTAGGGCAGGCACGTCGCCAGCCCGGCCAGCTGGTTCATGCACTCCGCATGGTCGCTCGCGACGTCGGCGATCGAGCATCATCGGAAGGCGGCCAGGAGAAGCAACGGCATTGAAGAAGGTAGCATTGATATTGCCATATTTTGTTGAGATAGATGGAGGGAGGGAGGGGGTGGAAGAGGAAAAGAGTGTTATAATGATGCGGCTGGTCTGTGGGTGGGTAGTCTGGTGGGTGAGGGAGTCAGGTTCGGTTCATTTTTGTGAGCCACACACACATACGACAAGTTGGTCCATCAGATCATGACACATGATAAAAGTGTTCGGTGTTAAGGGGGAGAAGTTAACATAGTTTCTCAATTTAGTTTAAAAAACGAACAAATAATCAGAGTTGACCCTTCGCCGAAAACCATGACAACTTCCATTTGATAGGTCGGCTTTTCGTATATGTGGGTGGCTCACGTACGTGAATCGAACCCAAGTGAGCCTAATTAGGGTCTTGTGACCTTTTAATTTTGTCTGATTGAGTGGCTTATTAGGGTTTCATTTATGGGCGTGTTTGGATGATCAGTAAAATGAGAAAAAGGAGTGAGCCCGGTGAACAGTGAATTTTCATGAAAACAGGGAGTATGTGGGGTCGTTAGCAATAAAACTCCGCGTGCTTTCAGCTCATATCATTTTGAAAACACAAAAAGTAAAATGAGGATTTTGATGAGAGCCCGCGTAATAATTAGGTTTTTTTTTGAGAGACACTCAAAAAAGCTAACCAAACACATTTTACCAAACTTGACAGACATTGAGCCCGCTTCACTTTCCCAGCCCAGCCCTTTTCAGGCCTAAAAAAACGGAGTTCGGTTCATGTTTATGAGCCACACACACATAAAATAAGAGGGTCAATCACGCGTTGACACGTGGATTGGATCTCTTATAATCTCACACACATTATAAGAGATTATAAGAGATCCAATCTACGTGTCAACGCGTGATTGGCTCTCTTATTGTATGTGTGTGTGCCCACACACATGAACCGAACCCTAACAAATGCATCCATATGGGGATTTTTTTTGTTTTTTGTTTTTGGCACGTGACTGCATGTGAGGGGGCAACAGGCAACGGGTTGGGAGAGAAATTAATGAGTTTTAAGGGACAGAGAATGTGGGTGAAAAGGATAAAGGTTAATAAAGTTTTGAAATTTGAATGGGTTTGAACCTATGAAGTACTGGTCGAGTCAGAATCCTCTGGGCCCACCTTCACACCAGCCTAAAGTTTCAGAATCAGTTCTAACTCCTAATTGAAACGCGAGAACTAGTCTAGGTGGCAAGATGTCAAATAATTGGGAGTTACTTGTGAAAAGTCTTGTTTTCAAGTTCATACAATATTCTAATGGCAATTCTAATGTTTTTGTCTGATGAAGACGAAACTATTTGTGGTAATTTTTTTTGGCTGAAATTTTTTAGGGATCTAAATTTCAAGGAAGAATATTTGTGAGATCCATTTCATGATTTTGCCTCTTTTAGAGCCTGATTGATTAATCAAGGAGGCATTTTACTAGTTGAATGTATCATTCTCATAATTGTGTTTAAGAATAATGCTAATCAGACTCGATTTGCATGCTCAAAATCTTTATTGACTGAGTGGATTGGGAAAAAAGAGCAGTCTTCTCCTTTTTAAATCACTTCTATTATTTTTCTCCTAATCAAATCACTAAAATCTTGTGATTAGTTTTATTAAGACATTTAAGGTGAGATTGGATATGGAGTTGAAAATGTGAATGCTGTTTTTTTCTTCTTGAGAGTCTGTTTGATTTGCTGTAAGTGAGAGAAAAAAGCGTAAGTAGAATATGGGGAGAAAAAAGGTGAAGAAAAGATAGAAATTTGGGATTTTGTGCAAGTAAGTTTTTCTGTGTTTTGCTTGTAATGTGAAAGTAAAAGTGAAAAATATATTATGTTTTTTTGGTGCTTGCTTAGTAATTTGAAGTGAAAGTGAAAAAATTGACCGTAAAATAATATTAAGATATTTAATTATAAAGTTTCTTTTGGACTGTAATTAGAATGTGAGTGAGATTTACATGACCACAAAATTAACTGTTTTGAAATACAACTTATTACAAATAAGATTTAAATAACCACAAAAATTAATTGAACACTCTGCAAATAAAAAAATGACAGTGTAAAAGAGAGGTGAAAAAGGGAAAAGAGAAAAGAAAAGAGGTTTTCTCATTTCCTTTTTTAGTTCCAAACAAACACCGAAAGTGGGAAATGAGCTCCCCCAAGTCAAAATTGAAACATTGATTTTGGCATCTCAATCAGGAGACAACTTAGGGTCTGTTTGGTTGTCGTAACTGGCCGTAATTCGTAGTTGTAATTGGTAAAGTCTTTTACAATTGTAAATGAGTTACATGTATGTAAATTTTATAGTGTTTGATTGGTAATATAAATTGTAAAGTGAGAAAGTGTATTGTACTTTACGGTGTTTGGTTGTCGTAATGTATAAGTCGTAAGCGAAAAAATTGACCACAAAATTAACTATTTGGTGATTTTAAAAGTTTTAATACTGCAAATAAATATTAAAAAAGTTAAATATTAAAAAATTTAATATTAATATAAAAAAATATTACAAACTTGTATGACCACAAAATTAACTGTAACTGGGCTGTAAGTGAGTGGTAATTAGGTTGCAAGTGAGTGTTAGTTGAGTTACGTAAGTCTTTTACGAATTACGGTCCAAACAAACGCCGTAATTGTAACTGAGTAGTAATTATTTACGAATTACGGAGTTTTACGCGAAACAAACGGCCCTTAGTTAAATCCTGACTTAGTTTGAACCCAACCGAACCAGTTACCAGACAGAATAAGTTTATAAAGTTTGTATTATTTTATTTTAATTTTAACTTTTTTCTTTTTTGCTCGGATCGAGAATAGGCTTCGGCCCAGTAGATGCCTCCTTTGATTGGGCTTGCCGAACATGGGCCAACTTATTCAAGCTTGGGCCTCAACCTTTCGTCTCGGGGAGAAGCTAGAGGACAAACATTTCAACATTTGCGTTGGTAATACTCGGCTGTTTGTTTATGGTTTATTGGCATTGTTGCTCACCGTTTTTGAGGTTGACAGTTGTTGAATACAATGGCCAGTGACGAACCCAATTATATTATTATTATTATTATTATTATTATTAGAGAAAAATAAAAATCAATAGGGTCAACTCCGTCCTATATAACACTTAAAATTCAAATTTTCGGATGAATTTTCAAGATTTGACAGCACATTATCATCTTCATGTTTTAAGATATACAGACATAAAAAATCATCTGATTTGAAATTTGTTTACTCTAAATTTTTTGAGTTAAACATTAACAGTTTTTTAATAGGAGAATAAAATGGAACGATTAGATGAATAAGTAACAAACTCTAAATCATTTGATTTTTTACATGTGCACGTCTTAAAATATGAAGATAATAATGTGCAGTCGGATCGTAAAAAATATTCAGCAGATACGATTTTTTAGTGTCCGCTGATTTAGATATTATTATTATTATTATATACTATTATATACTATGAAACCTTATTATCTAATGTGATTCGTCACACCCCTATTTTTCAACGGGGACTGAACACTCCTGCGGCGGTGACCGGATCCCAACTGCCCCTGGCTTTCCCTCACTTCTTGTCATGTTAAATTGCTTTATTGCAAATTCACC
Organism: Agave tequilana; assembly: GCA_038442645.1. Taxonomy (NCBI): domain Eukaryota; kingdom Viridiplantae; phylum Streptophyta; class Magnoliopsida; order Asparagales; family Asparagaceae; genus Agave; species Agave tequilana. The sequence continues at coordinate 75,436 of JAVJIF010012014.1, read as the reverse complement.
CCTGTCACCAACGTTATTTACATATTCTTCGCTAAAGTTTTAGAATTCATTACATCCTCGTTCTCAAATGAGCTTCACATGTTATTTTTCTTACGGTTTCAGTATGAAATGTCAAAATAGAGAAGGAACGAGGCAATCAAACTTTATAGTGTTTGTTCAATAAGCATGTTCCTCCATCTTCTCTGAGTATTCAGGACTCTAAAGTGGTGGCGAGTCTCGAATTTTTCTGATACTAATGCAATAACAATATCTTCTTCATCATCTAAATTTTCAAGTGCAACGATAGTTGTCCGCCGGCAGTATTGATAGAAGAAGAAAATCTCTTAACCTATTCTCCGACTCTGTATCCAAGGTGACTCATTTTGTACCGTCACTTGTGTGATGTGGTAGATGTTGGAATATGAAGAATATTTATGTGAATCTTTGAATTGAATTACGGCGAGATCCGTTAATCGAATCAATTGGATGATGGTTGGAGTGTGTTCTCCTTCCATTGGGGATGAAGGTGGTATATTCATATGTTCAATTCCGACTTCGAATGATGAGATATTCAAGTCTAAAGATTGCTTAATTCAAAGTCAAAATAGGACTAAAGGTAGCTAAAGGTATTTAGTCCCACATAGGCCATGGGATGGAAGTTTGTAGTGTTTAAATAGAGAAATTTGAGAACAAAGGGTGCCCCTTTGGGTACTTGGAGTTTTCGCACGCGATTGGGAGGGAACCATGCGCACGCCGCCTCCAGTGCTGATGCCGGCTCTGGTCTGGGTTCGAGTTCGGGACCCCCAGCCTAGCTCCTCCAAAGTAAAGACAAATATTCTCCTGGGGACCAATTAGATTGTTGATATTTCAGTGATATTGATTAGTTGTCAGATTGATCCAGAAACCAACAGTAGAACCAGTATTTTTTTTAAGTGGGGTTGAAATTCATAAAGAAAAAATAAACTAAAATATAAGTTTTGGATAGGAGCTAAAAGTTTATGCCATACCTCTTGATTTTTTACAAAAAACCTAAGACCTTACCTTTCAAGTGTTTCATTTTCTTCAAAATTTCTGTATGAAAGTTCAAAACATGAACCAAACTGATTAAAAATATAGGAAGTTAATAGAGTAAAGAAAACATTTAAATTCTTTTCTCGTTCTTTATTGGTGGAAAGAAGAAAATAGTCACATTTTGTTAATGAAAAATCATTAGAAAAAAAATGAAATTTTTAGGAAGAAGAGATTATGGAAAGATTGATAACGAATTTATCAATATGGCACTCTAATACAGAATTACTCACATATTATAAGGAGAAGAGATTAAGGAAATATTAAAAGTAAAATTATATATAAATTTTCTTTTTCCCAAATTAATGGGGTGCAAAATTGGCATATAAGAAAATTAATTGCCATCATCTCCCCCGAATAATATAAAATTTAATTGCCAGTCAAGATATTTTTTGGACCTAAAATCCAAACCATGGGAGACGAAATACAATCCAATTTCTTTTTGACCAAAACAGTAATTTTTATTTATATTAGACAATTGCAACGTCCTACTCTTTAAAGCACTTTCACCCGTGACCAGGCAAAAGGCAGGTGTTTTTTGAGAAAAAAATCAACTTGTCCGGGCACAAGCTCGGGCTCCTCGTGAGCTTGTGCCTAGGCAGTGTGGGGGGCCTGCAATTGTGAATGATATTTTTTACAAATTTTAGGTGAGCTCTACTACATTGCCTGACCAAAAAAGTTTAGCCGGAAGAGCTCTTATGAAAAAGGAGAATATTAGATCGCTCAGTGTTTAGCTAACATACCATGTTTACTTTGATCATAACAAAATTATTAGAAAATAAAGAAAAATGCTTGCAAGTTCCATAAAGATATAGATTTTGGATTCTAATTTATTATTACTATTCCCACAAGAATGGAACCATGATTTGTATTTTAAACAGGCTTTTTCTAAATTCTTTTACATGTAGGATGATCTAGTGAAATCAAGGTACAGATCAATTGAGATGAGTTACAACTTACTAGTAGCTTGAAGTCAAATTCTCATAAGGCTTGACTTCGACCTTAAATGAATTGTTTGGTTACAATATGTTGCATGAATGGGGTACTTGGAAGAAACTAAAACGGGGTCTTTTTTATTTTTTTATTTTTTTACTGCGATACAAGATTGAGACTTGGGTAACTTCAAAGATTACGTGGAATCCTTTTTTTTCTATGACTTGTTATTTTTATGAGCCTTTGGTTTGCAATTTATAAAGCTCATTAGGTTTAAATTTTAACTTCAAAATAATACAACAATCAAATTTTCTTTTTTGATTTTTATAACGAAGCAAGATTTTCTCTTGTGATTTCTTTACAAATTTATCTGTTTGTCTGTTCTTCTTCATTTTCGAGAGAGAGCACGAGAGAGAGAGCTCCTTCTTGTCCCTCCAGCCTCCTCCTCCTCCTCCTCCTCCTCTCTCCCTCTAGCCGCTCCTCTCCCCCAGCCGCCCCTGTCTCCTTCTCTCTCGTTGTCGTTGCTTCTTTTGTCATCACAGCTCGGTTTCTTGCTGTCAACGTATTCTAGTGTTTTACATTTCATTTTTTCTCGCATGACATGGTAAAAAGGTACACTATTTTTGTAAATAAATTTTTATGTGGGGTATGCCTGTGATTTACAATTTGCGAAACTAAAACAGAAAATTTCCCTTTATTAGGAAAATTACAAATGCACCTGAAATACCTGAAATTAACAGGAACTAAAGTACAAATGCCTATTAAAGAAAGCACAACAATTTTATTACCTTTTAATCAGGACGAAGAGACCGAGAACGGATCCACAATTTGGAGATAAATGGCTGGCGATTGAAAAATTTGAAAGAAACGATCCGCTGAAAAATCATATAATCCCCAATTTCGTCGCCTTGCTCGAAGATACTGCCCAATTCGAAGAAGGATGAGCGACATAATGGATCGGATTAGGGCATCGACTGCTCGGTTGGGGAGCGGGATCAGGAGCAGCTTCCCATCGATGGCTTTCGGCTCGTCGAGGCATTCGGAGCTCCGCCAGAGTTCGTCGACGACGATCAGGCTCGGCCGCGTCCAGCCCCAGGCCCCCGGCCACCGCACGATCTACTGCAACGATCGCGACGCCAACCTCCCCGTTCAATTCAAGGTTCTTTAACCGGATCTGCTCTTTCGTTTGGTTTCCTGCATTTTGTACTGGAAATTTGTTAGGTTTTGAATGCGTGGAATCATTTCTGTTTACTTCTTGTTTGAGATTAAACTAGCTTTAATTCCAGTTTTGAATGCATGAGTCCAAGCTTAAAGGGCTTTCTTTTCATACATTCAATGCTCTAATACATGGCACCTCTAGGCAAAAACTGTGGAAATTCTGCTAAAAGAGACCTGAAAATAGGTAAAATGGTTGCTAATTTCTGGTTAATTTGCTAATGATATAGACTTATCTGAATCCTTGGATGACTTCCAATGCCTGTTAACATGATTTGCTTAATCCGAGTTTGATTCACCTGGATCTGGCTTTTGTACTCTAAGATATCCAATTTTACTTCTGCTGCAACCTGTGCAGTCTTTGACTCTTCCAACTATCAATATCCATCAATTGCTCAGGAGATCGTCCTGAAGCTCAATCTCTTTCATGCTCAAATGATACATATTGTGTTCCATTATGCATTGTGCATACGGCGAAATCTTAATTTCAATGCCACTTGCTTTATCATCTGCGTGTAGAATTTGATTATGTGAAGATATGGTGATAATGTGCAATCTCCGAGAAAATGGTTCATCTGGTCAAGGACAGTTACTTAAGCAAGGGTGATTCAATGTTTGAAGTATAAGTGGATAATATAATGTAGTGCCGATACCTATAATGCATGTACACCGATAAAATACCAACACTGCAGATATGATTGAGACAAAACTTCCTACAGCGAGATTTCAAACCTTGGGTGATTGTGTCTACTTCAAAGATGGAGTTCATGAGTGGGATGTCAAACTTGAAAGACTTCCATTACATTTTCATCATATTGGTCTTGAATACTTGATCTCATTGATTGGAACAGTTGAAGAATAATTGTCCTCTTGAGACTCTACAAATGCCTCTTGTTTTTGGGAGGGAGGATCTTTTGACTGCGCCTTCAGTTTTAGACTTTCCGATAGGAGGTTCAAGGTTCAAACTGAAGCATTGTAACTCTCGTTTCAATCTCCCATACGTTTAGAGGATCCTCGTTTTGTCAAAATAAAGAAATATCCATCACCCCATCATTTGGATTTAGCATGCTTGACTTAGTGATGACAGAAAAGGGCCGCTATAGGATAAAAGAATTAGGAATGAAGAAGACTGATGTCATCTTTTGAGTGGTTGATGTAAGATAAAATTTTCATGACAACGGGGTATAATGTGTTGAGAAATTTTAGAATGGACAAGGGCTTATGATGATTTATGCTGCTTTTGAAAATTTCGTGCAGGTATGATCTTTGAATTTATAGTCTAAAATTCTATGGAAGAGATTCTGTTCTCAAAATAGGTTCTGGAGTAGATTAGAGATGTGTTAGAGGGATAATGTAGGTTTTGAGTGGTATATTTAACGTAATTTATGGGGATCGTGGTAAGATAGTAGTGCTTTCAGTGCAAATGCAGAAGCTGTAGCAAATGAAAATATTGTAATGCTGAAACTTGAACATTATCAGCAACATGAAGGGATAAAAGATAAATAAGAGGTTGGGAGAGGCTTGATCAAGAAAAAAGGAGAGGAAAGGAGAGGAAACCTGACCATCTGATCCCAAGTTAAAACCATCTCTTTTTTCCCCTCAAAAGCTCCTCATGGAAGAATATTAAACCCACTGTATAGGCTTCAAAGCAGAAAACAGCAAGGTCTTCATAAAAAATAGACCTGAAATGACTAAAATGCTTTCTTGCAACCCTGCACCTAACTAGGATTCCCTCAATTTATTACTTGCATGGACCTATTGAAACCTTGGATGACTGTTAGCTCATTCAGCTTATGTGTAACTTAACACCCAATGACCCAAGTTCCTGCAGCCTTTAATAGTTATATTAATTTTCCTAGCTTTTGCATTCAGGAATTAATATATGATTGGATAACGATGACAGTAGGCTTCAGTAACTTAAAATGAATTCACTTTTGAAGTCTATAATCCTCTAGATCTCTCTGTATATTGCACTCATGGGGAAGGAATGACTTCTCAAAAAAATGGAGGATTGGGGCTAAACCACATATTTTCACTGGCTTCAAAAGCTCATTAATTTTAATATTAAAGCCTCTTTCCTGAAGAGCCCCCTATATCGAGGTTATGAAGAGGCGGGAAAATTGGCTACTTTTAGTCCCTAAATAAATCTTTAGTATTAATATTAACCATTTAGACTAAGGCTTATATTCTTATTTAAATCCTCAGGGAATCTTTTATAAGTTTCAATGGCAAACTGGAATCTCTTAGATCAAACAAAGTGTTTAAATATAATTCCAGGTTTCCAGCATGATTCTTCAAATTTGTTGTGTCATGAGCGATGTGGTACTTTTTGTCTGCCTCATATATTGTTCCTTGTTCTGCTTTAAGTGCTCTTTATTGACTCTGCTCTAACTTTAGGGGTTAATTTCGATTTTACAGATGCAAACTGATTTGAAAGGTTATTCAGTGGCCTTGGCCCTAACTATAAATCCAATTTTATAATACTCTCTGCTGCATGTCTCTGAGTGCAACCTCGATCTTTTACCAGAATCAAAAAATATCCAAGTTTTTGCATTAACATCTCTATATACGGAACAAAACTGCTATTTCTTATGGACTATTTGTAACTATGTTTACATGGAATATTCATTAAAGCAGACACTTTGCTTCAGAAAGGCTATTTCAGGCATCTTAGTCATTTGTTCAGTGAATCATCTATGAACTTGGCCAATGGACCTGTCATTTTTTTTGGATGCAACCTTATCTGCAGTTCTAGTACTATTATTTTGATGGGATCTTGTATTTTCTTTTGCTTATATATATATATATATATATATATATATATATATATATATATATATATATATATATATAGATAGACTTGTATCCTTTCAAAAGGATTTGATCCCGAATCCTTCCCACTCAAATTCAACCCTCCAACATTTGAATACAAGATCCACTCCGTTGAAGTTGATCTATACTATTTCAAGTATCTATAAACTAAAATCAAGTGTTTTAAATACTTTTTGCCCATCCATCAAGCGACGCAAAATGGACGGCCGAAAGTAGTGAGTTGGTTAGATCTATGTCTTTAGACATACAAATTCTCGATCGGCCATTTCATTATGATCTAAACATTTAAAAACCCCTATAAACTAATTTTTGTTAGATTTTAAATGTTCTACACCGTTAAACTAACCAACTCACTATTTAGGACGTCCGTTTTTCCCCTACTTGATGGATGGGCAAAAAGTATTTAAAACACTTGATTTTTGGTTTATAGATACTTGAAATAGTATAGATCAACTTCAACGGAGTGGATCTTGTATTCGAATGTTGGAGGGTTGAATTTGAGTGGGAAGGATCCGGAATCAAATCCTTTTGAAAGGATACAAGTCTCTCTCTATATATATATTGCCTGTAACTGTTACTAATTCAGTCTCTGAAAATGGCTGAACAATAACATGGCATGTGCCTAGTTTTTAAAACCATGGCTGTTTTGTATCACATTTCCTCTCTCTCTCTCTCTCTCTCTCTCTCTCATTGCTGTTTCTCTTTTTGATGTCCCTTGAATTATTCTTTTCAGGGGAACTCTGTATCAACTACAAAATACAATGTCTTAACCTTTCTACCAAAAGGGTTGTTTGAGCAGGTGCCTCAATTCTCTTATCTTTATGTTATTTTCGATTTTCAAATAATATCTCATGTCAAATGTTTCTGCTTTCAGTTCATATGGTTGCTTTTACTTTTTTTTGAACTTCATTTTATTCTACTGAAAACTACTTATTTTTATTCTGACAGTTCAGACGGGTGGCCAATTTGTACTTTCTCATGATCTCCATCTTGTCTTCTACTCCCATGAGGTATGTTAACTGTTATTGCTTGACAGCATCTTTGTCATCTGTCTTCTGCCTTGACAACTTCTTTGCTTCCTGTCTTCGGTCTTTCTAGCTAAACATAATTTCTCCTGTTTGAGAATGCTTGATTGGTGATAAAGTCTGTGAATCACAGACTTAACTAGTATTGCTTTCTACTAAGGTACTCTATGACTTTGCAGTCCAGTGTCTCCCATAACAAACGTGCTTCCACTGAGTCTAGTGCTTTTGGTTTCTCTTGTGAAGGAAGCTTTTGAGGATTGGTTAGTAATGCCTATGGTCACTCCAGTTTTTACTTTCTGATAATGCTTGACTTTTCGATGAGGTTGGCATTTTCTTTTTTTTATTTCATTTTTTTATTATCATTTACCCATTACATATATTTTTTATTTTCTTGATACAGAAGCGCCTTCAAAATGATATGGCAATAAATAACACTCCTGTGGATGTATTGCAAGGTCCGACGTGGGAAAGTGTACCATGGAAGAAGCTGCAGGTTGGAGATATTGTAAGGGTAAGTTTCACAGGCTTCTTCATGCCATATGTTATAATCCAACGGGTGATTCTTCAAGGGTATGTGTTTTGTTTGCTACCATAGTACTAGTAGGTTTGTGGTAATTCTACACTTAGGGGCTGTTTGGATGCCCGGAAGTGGGTGGAAGTGAGGAAGTGAGAAGTAGGATTCTTTTTATTTTGAAAAATGAGAATTTGTGTTTCAATAGTTGTTGGGAAGTGTAATTGGAAAAGTGTGATCTTTTTTCGGTATTTGGTTGGTAATGTGGAAGTTAAAGTGAAAAGGTTGACCACAAAGTTGTCCGTAAAATAATATTAAAATAAAAATTAATTATGAAAAAATTTGGACCGTAATTAGAATGCAAGTAAGATTTACATGACCATAAAATTAACTGTTTTGAGATACAACTTATTACAAATGAGATTTACATGACCACAAAATTAACTGTAGCACTTTGGAAGTGAGGAAATGGTTGTGTAAAAAGGAAAAGAGAAATGAAAAGGAGTTTTCCCTTTTCCTTTTCGGTGTTTGGATGGACAACGGAAGTGAGAAATGACACTTCCCACTTCCTCACTTCTGCCCACTTCCTTGAATCCAAACATTCCCTTAGTTACTTTTTGTATGACACTGAAAATTTTAGGCTACTGTATGCTAGTTCTTTGAGATCTGAAAATAAACTCTGTTTCCAACTGGCTGTTGCATAATGAGTTTTGTATGACTGTATGAGCTAATTCATAAAATCTACATGTTATCGATGTGTCAAATATCATTGTTTAAATATAATCTTAACACATTTTGGTATCTCTTTGTCACATGGAAATATAACACGAAACCGAAATGCACACAAGGAGTATTGTATTCAAAAAAATAATCATCTAAATTTAACATCCACTGTGATGTGAGATCTGAAAAATAACGTGTCTAATGGAAGTTCGTTGGGCCTCTCATTTAATTTCATTTATACCAAGTTCATGTAGGTTTAATAACTAAGTCCTTGTAATTGCCATCTTTTACACATATAGTAACTACCTTTGATGTTTTAGTCACTAAAGTCTTTCACTCGTTACACGGGCATACTCACATATTCTCATGTATATAAAAAAAAATCTTAGATAAAGGTGAACATAAGACCTTTATAAGTCTTGTGGTTGAATAGTTGAAAATCCAGAAACATATCTGTTTCTCAAACTCACTTTAAATTCTTCTTAACAGAAGCTGGGGAGGCAGAGGGGTAGGAAGAGGGTAAGTTATGGGGAAGAAGATATGTAGAGTTGGGGGCAGCATGTTATCTTGGGACCCCTTCAAAGGAGAACAACTAACACAGTTTCACCATCAAACAGATGGCCTATATGACACTTGAAGATGATGTATACTCCAAAATTGTTCATGTACATTACAAACCAGCGGCTTTGGTTGATTATTTTTACTCTTCTTGATTAACCGACAAGAATATTATCAGAAACAGTGACAACCTAGATTGTACTTATTACTTTGAAAGAATATTTGAGAAGGAATATCCTACTTCAAATCATTTTTTTTTCTACTTACATTTATTATTTATAGATTTGGTCCTATTACTCATAGGTTCTGATATTTTGTTCTTTATGGATAGTACAATGTTAATTAGGCTACTGAGTTTTTGTTGTTTACAAGTTATACGAAGTTGTTAGAGATAGATTGAATGCTTGATTGCAATTCTCAAGAAAGCCTTAGAAGATATGAACCTAAGAATTAATAAAGCAAAAACCTTATGAAATTTAGGAGAGAGCAAGGCCATGGTCAAATTACATGCAACTCATGTATGACTTGAGCAACTTTGTTAACTGGATGCATTGGGAGTTTATCTTTAAGTTCATATAAAAGAGCATGGATTGAGATATATGTAAACAAAAGATTCAATTTTTTTAAAGAAGGAAATGATCCTGGCAGACCTGACAGTTATCCAAGGAATAAAAGACCATCGTAGTTTAGTATCATGCTGTTCTTATGGATTGCAATGGCACATGCAGCCGGGATCCCTCTTCTATTTTGGTAGAGAAGTGTCGCTCAATTGTAGGAGCATGCCCTCTTTTATAATGAAGGATGGATGGATAGTCTTTCCTCTTCTAAAGAGAGACTGAATATATTATGGGAATCCTTTTACCCCCTAGTTTTAACTTACAATCTTTAACAGGTAATGGGTCCCCATTTTTTGCAGTTGAGCAGATTGGAAATTAGAATTACACACAACCTTTAGCAAGAATGAACTGATGTAACTCTTGATGGAAAAAATTACACCCTTGAACATGTTTTTCGAATTAAGTTGGTCGTAAATATTACATGCTCTGACTATGAAAGTTGTATAAATAATAAATGGATAAATATCCACATTTCTCAAATCAGGTTGCGGATCACTTGGGATGGTTGAGAAGGATGAAAAGGGTTGATTAGGAAGGAAGAGGAAATTCTCGTCAGCTAAAGGTGAGTTTTGATGTATGGTCCTATGAATGAAAGATCAAGGAGATGTGGGCTTTGATTTAGGTTAGGATTTGAGTGAGAAATTTTTTTAAAGGATTAGAATGTTGGAGGCATTTTAGCATGGAGAGGTGCCTTACCGTAATAACATCAAGTATAAAATGTTGTTCAATATCTGAGACAAATTTAAGACCTTGAATAGTCAACCCAAATTTATGTCTTAGCTGAAGACACCTGGTCCTAACCCCAACTGCGCCAATTCATTTAACTAGGACATGCAAATCCAGTACACGCCAAATCCCTTTTCAGTAGGGCAGCATCTGTCATAAGTAGGATTCATGTAGCTGACAACAACGAGTTGGGATAAAGGCTTTTTCTTGTTGTTGAAAAAGTTTTCTATAGGGAACTAGGTTCTAGCATTCTGACAAAGGACGATATGGATAAATTGATCACCTACCCAGTTACCCTGGAATGACCCTATTCTTTTTCTTTTGCGATCTTCTGTTTGTGGACATTTAGTCACTGGTTTCTGGATTATTCGTAAGAATTTTTTTTGAGGGTGGTTATTCATAAGAATATATTGATAACACCATTGACCTGTTTTTAATTTTAATAGTTGATCTATAAAATATTTGGTCAAGAGCTAATAGTGATTGCATATCTTTGGTGCAGGTTAAGCAAGATGGTTATTTTCCTGCTGATTTGTTGTTCCTTGCAAGTTCAAATCCCGATGGTGTCTGCTATATTGAGGTTTCCTGAAAACTTTGTGATGTGAATCTATGTACAAAATCTATTTCTCTAATGTTTTTCAGGCTTTTATTGATTTCAAGTTTGTTGCTTTAGACTGCAAATCTTGATGGGGAGACAAATTTGAAGATCAGAAAAGCACTGGAGAAAACATGGGATTACCTTCTTCCTGAGAAAGCCGCTGAATTCAATGGTTATTATGCTGAACTGTTGCACACATGTTAAATATTTTGTGAACCAAAATTTACTGGTTTGATATTTTAAACAATAAATGAAATCGATTTATATTATAAAGTGCCGTCCTGACAATGGGTATGGAAGAAAGCCCAAAGCTTGATTTATTAATTTATTTATTTTTCTACAAAATTTTAAATACTATTGACCATTGGTGTGCCTTCTTGGTATTAGCACATAAGTTTGTGGGAAGGGCTTGGGTCCATTTGTTTTTTACAAAATTCCTTCATATAGTTTGCATCTTATACATTTTAGTTCATCCAACTTAGTTATAGACTTCAAGTCCTGTAGATTGTTCCATTGCATTTGTTATTTAGCAGCCATTTGTCCTCTTTTATCTTCACTCGCTATAAAGCCTCATCTTAATAACATGGTGGCAATGGGTAGTGTAAGGGCATACCCTAAATACTAATGCTTTGCCCTTAGTCTATAACACCAAAAAAAAAAAAAAATTCTAGTTACCCTATCCTAACAGGTAAATACTAAAAAAAATCCTTCACCCTTTAGGATTAATGGGTAAATTATTTAAAAAACCCCATAAAAAGGGATTTAATTTAAATGGAAAAAGCAATAAACTTATGAGCAACATAAAAGGTATAAATGAGTAATTAAAAGCATAATCAAACATAGTCTAGTGTTATTAGACAAAGTAATCCATGCATAGCAGTTTGTTTATTTTCTTTTATTAGTTTGAAGTACTGTGTACATAATTACACTATTTAGGAGAGAAAGGTATAGATGCACACAAAAAGTAATTTTTTTACATATTAGAGAATTACTTAAATTAGTTTAGACAAACTTTTTATAGTTTGAAGTATTATATGGATTTTTCTGCATTATATCTGTATATAACAGATTTGGTATACGGGTAAATTGGTAGGAATATACTATTCTATTTAACCTACTCTACCCGTTTATATAAATGGGTATGAACTTGTTACCTTACACCAAAACTTACGGTGAAATAGCAAGGATAGATGGGTTTACCCTTTTATCCATTGCTGCTCCTGCTTAATAACAGCAACTTTGGAAACATTTAGGGCGTGTGGAATGTGGTCTAACTTATTTGATGCTGATTATATCAACGGCGTAGTATACTAAAAATCAGATGCCAACTGCCACTCAAAACCTTGTCAATTGTTGAGGTTTCTCTGTGGGCACGAAAAGTGTAATAGAAAGTCTACCGATATTTAGGTTGTGCAATTTGTTTATAGATGGTTCTTGTTTATAGGATAATCTCATTGGCTTTATGTACAAATATTTGGCGCTACTCTTAGAGCTCTATAATTGCTGAAAATATTTTCAATTATTGATTATTCTCCTTGGCCACAAAAAACATGTAGTTTAAGTTCATATTCTCTTCAGGCTTATTCACATTGGATTTTGATATAACCAATAGAGGCATGGCCTAGAGGCAGATGGTAAATGTGCTCCTTGACACCTGGTCGGTAGTACGGAGGTTATAAGTTCAGACTGATGATAAAGATGGATATGTAAATTCCTTGTATAAAAATATGCTTGTGACCACCCTCGCTAATGTTTAGAAAGTGACGTGTTGTCTTTTGTCTTGGTAATTGCCAGGCACATTACATCATTGTAACTTAGGAGGGAACAGAAAAAGATTTATGCCTGGCTGCGTGCCATGGCATTATCAATTCAACATGTGCAAATATGATATTATCTCCAGATTGTAGTTTCACAAGATCCTCTATAGTTCTTTTTTTTTTGATGATCTTGGATGGAAGAAGGATCTTATACATGTACAATGATTTGGCGCTATATGGCAGGATTTTCCATGCATGTGAACTTCAATTTAGACAAAAGAAACAAAACATAATTAGATCTATAATCAACCATCAATGTAAAACAGACAATAAATGTAATAACTGTTCTAATTCCATAAGTTTCTATCCAGGTATATATTCTCTGAGTCTTCTGATACTCTTTCCCACATATTCTTGTGTATTAGATCTATCCCTCGTCTTTTTTACTACTCAGTCTTAATTAAACACTTTTTAATGAGCCTTTTTGCCAATCATCTTTCTTATGCACAATGTTGTCTGTATCTGGTTGTTAATATTAATGTGGGCCAGATTGGTTAAATATTGTGGATTATAGTTTTCTTCCCTAGATTTTATTTTTTGTTTATCTGGCAATTGTTAAAACTAGACATCATTTATTATCTAAATGCAAGAAGTCATAATTTAATTTTAGAAGCCAAATTTCTCAGCATGTATCTTTTATTCTCTCTTTTTACACTCATTTTATCATAGGTTAATATTTTTCTTCTGTCATTTATTAAAGATCGGAAAAAGAACGAGGAAGTGGAGAAGAGAAGGATTTGAGTCTCTTTTTGGAAACTTACTAATACTTTGAATTTACTTACAAATCTGATTATGATACCAAATTCACTTGTCTATTCTCCTATGTTAAACATAGGAATACAGGAGGCAAACAAATTGAAATATGATTATGAACAGTGAAGATCTTGTTCTAAGTTTTTGCTATTCTTATGTGGTCTGGTTTTTATAAGCATGAATGCTTTAGAAAAGTGCTCCAGTTCAGCTTATATTGGCCCCCACAGATCTATGGACTCCCTATAGCATACTTGTCTATTCTCCCCCTTCAAATTCATCCATAATTTTCTGCTGTCTGTGAAAGTCGGAGAACAGCTGCCTGCAGCTGGAAATGTACCAAATATGATGGGCTTTCCTACTTATCAACTGGCTCTCCGATCGTATTGTGGCGCTTTCTCATCATGCTCTCCTATTTGGAAATTTGGTATAAATGCTTGATAATGTTGATTTACAGATAAAATAGCAAAGGAAAAACTTTTATTCCATATTTTTAGTCAATTAGATCAGTTTTAGTTTAAAAACTTTTATTTCAATTCTTTTTCGAGTTCTTTTGACTGTTAAATCTTGCACCGCCGCACAGTCACCATGAGAAATGATTACGAAGTTCCAAAGTGATGTAATAGGATTTCTTGGTCACAAAACTGGTGAATTTGAGCCATGGTTTTAGAGCAATTCAGTGGACTCTGATATGTGTTCTTTGCCATTATGTATTGATTTTGGAGGGGATCGATTTGAAACTGTTTTAGAATTTCATTTTGGCCAACATCTGGAGATATCAGAAGAAAGAGGTTTGAGACATCTTTCATGGTAACTGTTGCATAAATTTTAATTCCACTGGATGAGAGAGAGTAGAGATACATAGATCGTTGTAGTTGGCGCATGGCTCCCCACATGTGGTTGGTTAATTGCATGTGACCTTATGTTTGTGAGGGAAAGCATAAGAGAGGAAGAAAAATCATATTTAACATATTGGATTTCAATTAAATCTTGTTAATCATTCAGTAGAGGGACCAAAACTGAACCCATACTTTTAAAGCTTGCTTCGGTCACTGGATTTAATTTATAATTAGGATTCTTCTGCCAGCTTCATGCTTAATGACCAATAGTTCTGTCACATCTAGTGTTTATGTTTATAACGAAAGGGATTCTTCTATGCATGACTGGTGCATCAGTCTCATCTTCTCATGTGGTACCTTTTGCTAATGGAATTCTTTTATTAGCATACTGTTGTTCACATTAAATATCCTTCTTAAGATTTTCAATGCATGTGCAGGTGAAATACAATGTGAACAGCCCAACAATTCTCTGTATACATTTACTGGGAATCTCATCATTCAAAAGCAGACGCTACCTCTTTCTCCAAATCAGTTACTGTTAAGAGTGAGGTCTTGTTCCTTTTTTTCCCTTTCAGTTTATTGGTTATGTAGGTTCCCTGGTAGCATAGGTTTTTATTATGTCTTGGTGTGGTAGTAAGAGGTGTACTGAATTTAGAGACTGATAGAGCTGTTTTACTGTAGTCTTTGGTTAAATTATGAGGTCTTGTTCATTTCTTTCGTTTGTTCCTTTTTTATTTCTCATTTTGTTGTTTACATAGGTTCTCTGATATCACAGTTTCTTTTGTATATAGTGATATGCTGGTAAGAAGGTTGTATTGAATTTAGAGACTGATAGAGCCATGTTGCTGTAGTCTTTTAGTTATATTATTCTTTATAGGGGCGAAAGTGCTACTAACCAACTGTTTAAAACTGATTTCTTTTAACCAACGCAGTTTTAAAGATACTTTTGACCCCAGAAGAGTCCATGCCCTCTTTTCTCAAACCCAAATGAGTTGAAGAGTGTAATACAATTACAAAAAAACTGAGAACCCCAAAACAATCCTGCAGTTTTGGCATGTGATTTCTCTTGAAGTGTGGTTACCATTTCTCAAGGGAAACAGCGAGTGCTGTGGCTCACACATATCTCTCTCTCTCTCTCTCTCTCTCTCTCTCTCTCTCACACACACGCACGCGCGCGCGCGCGCACACGCACACACATACACACATTACCTATCTCCTGTCTGCCCGTTAGTTGATCAACAGGGCCTCTCGAATTGAAGGATCGACAATCCTTGCCTGACAGGTTATGGTAGGGTCCTAAGCAATAAGAAAACACCTGCACATATGAGCTTCAAATACTGAGGAAGAACATTTATTGTGGAACACATCATGAGCCTGAAATGTCTGGAACAAATGATTTTAAGTACTTTGCCTCGTAGAAACCAGAAACTAGTCCATGTTTTTGTGTAATTCACTGTTCCATTTGAAAAGGCTCCTTCATTTAACACTAGACATAGACATATGATGCAGCCCATATGATTTTACTGTATAACCATTCCAAGTAGAATTGAAATTATATTTCTAAGTGTGAACTCTTAAGATTTCGAAAGAAATCACATACGGACAGTTTCCTTTGCAGTCCTAAGTTTCTGATAGAGGTAGACTGGTAGCTGAAGCGGAAAGTAGATTATAAAAAAGACCTAGATTGAACCAATTTTAATTCTATTGTTAAACTGCGAAACCTTGCTATCAGCCTCTCTCTCGTTCTCTTACACTCTTTCAATTCGGGATTTGATAGGTGCAAATGCTCTCTATTGCTAAATTCTTGATTAGAGAGAATATTAAGTTGCTTTGTTCAAGCTGCAATATATAAGCTTTAATTACAACATTGCCTGTGTTCTTTGAATTTTGTTAATATCTTTTTGATGATTCCGTGCGCTTTTCGTCTGTTTGGAATTATTTTGTGGATGGGTGATAATGATGTTCACTTTCAACAAGTACCTTTTTGTTATGCCACTTTTTGACTGACAGTAGTGTGGAAACACTACTTGTTTCATTTTGTAAACAAAAATAACTTTCTCCGTGAAGTACAATATAAATTATAGCATTTATTTTCTCAACTCATGTAGCATGTTTATTTTCCTAATAACACAACATGGTTCTATTATAGACTTTTTTTAAATTAATAGTTGCATTTATTATTTATTATAACTTGAAAGAGATGAAAATAGCAAATTTATTCAGTAGTAGAGTACTGCATCTTAACATAGCATATCTATGATGCTGTACTGTAACATATATCAGCTGCTTGCATTTTTTTGCTACCACGAGCGATTACAAAAGGCAACACTTAAAACATCAAATGCCTTATAGTTTAAATGTCATACACTTTCTCAAATATGTATAAACATGGAATTTCTCATCATCAATATAAATGTGCAATGTCCTTTGTTTCATAGTGCTATAATATTAATGCTATATTTGAGCCATATATGCTATGGTTTGCAGAGCAGCAGGACCAGTGAGAGTGGGGATAGACAGCAAATAAAGACAAAATTATTATCTTTTTCTTCCGAATCCAACATTTTTTTTATTCCCAATTCCAATTTGAGGGGTTGAATTGATATTATAAAAAAGGTTGGGGGGGGGGGGGCAACCCATATACCTTCCACATACTTTGATTTTAACAAAAAGGATACACATTGTTTTTTTTTTCGTTATTTGTGAAACTTGGTGGCTTTAAACATAAATCATTTTCAATTGGGGTATGGAACCATTTTCCCCTTCTTTATAATGAACAAGGTGGAGCCTCCTTGTCTGCAATTTGGAACTAGATATGACTTTCTGTATGGGTGACTTGGCATATTTCTCTTCTATATTATTTGTTTTCTATTCTCTGCCATTCCCACAATGAACTTCCTCCCTTAACTTAATGAACTGTCCAAACATTACTAGAATTATCTTCATAGAGGCAACTTGATATTTTGCAATATTACACTAGGAGTCCACTGCTTGCTTTCGTTCCACAACATGGCTATTCATTGATATGCTGTATTTGAGAAAAGTAGCTGTCGTTCCTTTGCCATTCCAATTTTACCAAAGTTATGTATAAGGGCATTAAGGCGATGTTTAAAATAACGATTACATAACGATAACGTTTTTCTTATGTTATGTTAACATAGGTTATAACGTAACGCATAACGTAGGTTATGCGATTTAATATTTATTTAATAAAAATAAATATATATACTATATTTAAGAATTTTTATAAATAGAAAAATAATTTTAAAAAATCTAAAAAATATATCAAAGCAATATATAACACATTTAGCAAGTCTCACAACAATTTTTAGCAAGTATCACAACAATTTTGCAATCTACACAAACAACAATATGATCCGCATATTTCATTATAATTTATAATTTTTAGCCATGCTATTCAATCTACGCAAAGATTCATAATTCAATCTACAATAATTTATAATTCAATCATAATTCATAATTTTTTCAGTCATGCTATTCATTATAATTCATAATTCAATTTACAATATGCTATTCAATTATACCCCCCGTGTCCTTCACTCTCTCCAATATTTTACCCCCGATCTCTCTCTACTCTCCCCCTACCGCTTTCTGCTTCCCCCCGATCTCTCTCTCGGCTTTCTCTCCCGATCTCTCTGCTCTCTCCCTCGGGAGCGAGTAAAGAGATCGAGAGAGACAACATAGAGAGGGAGAGGGAGAGGGAGAGGGAGAGAGAGCAGAGAGATTGGGAGGGAAGGATCCGGGGGAGACTGGACAGAGAGAGAAGAGAGATCGGGGGGGGGGGGAGCTTACATGTGCTTGGAGACGGAAAATCAACGCTTGGAAACGACGCTGGCGAGAACCATCACGACGATGAATCACCAGAGGTAGCTCTTTTTTGTTGTCGATCAGAGAGAAGTACGTCCTTTTCTTTCTTCTCGGCGCCGAACGAGGAGGAGAAAACGAGGTTGCAGAGAGGACGAGGGATTTTTTTTTTTGCCATACACCGGGGGAATATGGGGGGGTTTATAAAAAGTCGACTTGCACCATGGCGTAGGATACGGTGTGTTACATTAATAACGTAACGTAAGTTACGGGCAAAATAACCATAGTTATCAAACATTGCGTTTTTTAGACATGAGTGGTCGACATTACGTTATATAACGAGTTATAACGGGTTTTTTAAAACACTGCATTAAGGTTATCTTATAGCCCACCAACCTTATTGTATATGACAGACAAGGATTGCATCCCCTAGCAAACTATTTAAGTAGCAAATGACTGAACATATCAAATGGCTTATTTTGATGGTATTGGAAAATGTTGCTAAGTGTTTCATGCTACTGTTGCGTCAAGTTCCATGCCTTTTAGTGGCTGGATTAACGATGAGCTCTGGCGCATGAAGTGGAAAGATTCTTTGGTGATGTGAACAACACATGGCTTGGATAGTGTTTTATAAATAATATAAGAATAAGGCAACAATAAGGCCCATACTTTGTATGGTTGGACAATGAGGTTCTAGAAAACAAGATCTGTGCTGCAGAAATCAGTGTCGCAATTTAATAGGCCAAGTTCATCCATAAGGCGAGGTGCTCAGACCCGGGAGGGAAAGGAAATTTGATTTCATTTTACATTTCCTTTTTAGGGGTTTGACAAGGGAGAGGGACTTTGCATGCAATGGGTGACCATAAAAAATAAATAAAATAATATGAAGTGATATTGGATTTTGCATTAATATAGAAGTATTCCTGTACAGTGAAGTGCAATAATGGTTCTGCCTTCCTATATGATGATTTTTGAAGTCAATAAATAGAACGAAGTGGAAGAAAGAAAGATGAAACTTTTAAATGTTGCACCATGGTGGCAGACAAGGCCAATTTGGGTTTCCCCTTATATTTGAAATTACAGAAATTTTTCTTAAATTATCTAGTTGTTGATACTTGATGGCAGCGACACAGGTCTCTCCTTCCCCACTTGAGGATATTTGAGCTTGTTGAGTGATTAGTGTATTCAAAGGAAGATATTTTCATATTGTAGTTTATTTTATGAGTTATTTGATATTTATGGCAGCGAGATGAGGTCTCTTCTTCCGCACTGGAGGATATTTTAGCTTGTTGAGTGATTAGTGTACTCAAAGGAATATGTTCTCATATTTTAGTTTTCTTTTACAAGCCATTTTCATTTTCCTAAAATCCTTTATTTTAGTATTGTCGTTTAATCAGATTCTACCTAGAGTCTGCTTTAGTCAGTCTTGTTTAAGCTGAGCACATGAGTATATATTTAGTGTCCCGTATTTTGATTTTTTATGATTTCCTGTATCTGTCCAGATTACCGAAAACATAGGTCAATGGTGACTTACATTGTCGTCTTATTTTGGTAACTGAATTGCTGATGATTTTAGGTACTTATTATCAAAACTGAGTTGGCAGATACCTTTGGTTGGATCTTTAATTGCAGTGCTTATGTACCTTTACTTTTTGTTTGATGAATTTATTGATAAATAACGTGCTTGACATTCTTGATGACTATGTTATAAGAATTTTCCTTTATCTTAATATTTCATCAGATATTTGTGTTTTTTGATGTAATTCTACTCTATTTTTTCTATTGTTCTAAAAATATGAATTCTGATAATAAGGCTTTGTTAATGTTATTGTCGAATGTTTGCATCTTTTACATTTATTCTGTGAATTAACACCAGCGGCCAGCTGAACACCCCCCTCCCCCTCTCTCAAACCCAAAAAAAAAAAAAAAAAAAAAAAAAAAAAACACACGCACACACACACAAAGCCCGCCCACCCAAAACCAAAGGACAGTAAAGGCAGTTTTGGTTTATCCGAGAAATAGCAACCTTAACATTTATCTATATTGACCTCTTACCTCAATATTGTTTTAATGATGCAGGGCTGCAGCCTCCGGAACACCGAATATATTGTTGGGGCCATCATATTTACTGGGCATGAAACAAAAGTTCGTTCCTACTCTGAAATGTGATTGGCATACTACATACCTTTTTTTGTCTGCTGCTAGTGTCTCCTTGTATAGCTGTCCTTTATATTTTTTGCCTACTTTACTGCAGGTTATGATGAATTCTATGAATGTTCCTTCTAAAAGAAGTACCTTGGAAAGGAAACTTGACAAACTTATATTAGCATTATTTGGTGGTCTCTTTTTCATGTGCGTTGTTGGATCCATTGGGAGGTAATATCATTCATCTTTTTGACAGTATTTTCCAAGGGTTATGCCTAATCTCTGCTTGTTTAGTTTCATTACTTGGCATCTGCTTTAATGATTTGATATGTTTTCACTAAATGTTTTTGTTGGCAAGTCTTGAACATATTAATAGAAGTTGTGAACACAGGTGGAGGAAGCTTAAAACAGACAATGCCTAAATTATTAATTTAACAACCAAGCATAGCTGTGTCGCTATGCGAGAGTATCAAACTATCAATGAAGATAGGAAACCTATCTTTTATTATTTATTGTCCATGTATCATTAATTCAGAGTAGAATGCATATTTTATTTTGCAGCTCAGTTAATAATATATTTACAACGTTTAAATTTTCATCTTTCATTTCAGTGGAGTGTTTATCAATAGCAAATACTACTACTTAGGTCTTTCCGGGAAAGTGGATAATCAGTTCAACCCTAGCAATAGATTTCTGGTACATATCTAGCCTTTTAAAAATTAATATTCTTAAAATTTCTTTGATTTTTTTCTTCGAATATATTTACTATATAAAATTGTTGTTCTTTTCTGCAGGTTGCAATTCTTTCAATGTTTACACTAATAACATTGTATTCAACTATCATACCTATATCTCTCTATGTATCCATTGAGGTGGGATTTATAAGATATAAAAATCTTTTTGTGTTTTGTATTTCACATGTCATTTACACTTTGATTCTTACACATGTTAATTTTTTTTTCAGATGATCAAATTTATCCAGTCTACCCAGTTTATAAACAAAGATTTGCACATGTATCATATAGAAAGCAATACACCTGCATTGGCTCGGACGTCTAATCTGAATGAGGAGCTTGGGCAGGTAGTTGTCCTCTTAATATTTAATTCAGGCTTTATATGTTGGTCAGCGTTCTATGTTTTATTGTGCTTTATGTTAATTTGACAGCTTAATGAATTATTAGCTATTTATAACATAATAGCTTATATTCCCATTTCCCCCCTTTTCCTAATTCTAGAAATGCTGATTCACACTGTTTACCTTTGCACACAAATTTCTAAGGAATTTGTGACCCATTTCTATCCTATTTCTGTTGGTTTTACAGCAGTGTAAGCGATGCAGGTAAGATACGGATGTGTCCATTTTCTCAGCGAATAAGATTTGATTGAGTGGTAAAATATGTTGCATTATGTTATCAACTATCACAAATCAGTGCAAGCATATATGGTTGTGTGTATCTTTACCACTATGAAAGAACTTTATTGTTTCTGTCCAGAGCTGGTCATGATTAAATTGACCGCTGGCTTGTATCCCTCCCTATAGAAGCACCAATAGTTTTTCTCCAGAGAAAATCCAAGTTGTAGATTTTGTTAGGATGATTTAACTAATCACTATTAAAACTATCCTCTCATCTAATTCATTTTATTTCCCATCCTCTGTTTCACAATGCGTCGCCTAACCTCCAAGCCCTGATCCCAATCCAACTCTGACCACGAGATCGTGGTCCTCTTGACGCCTCGATGACATCATCTGGGACAACATCCCACCAAGGTGGACCCAGGAACCAGCGGGTGGTCCAGTTTGAGGAGTGCCGGGGGAAGGCCGAGTGAGAAGGTGCCGTACAAGGCAGTTATCTAGCTGGATGATATGCAGAGGTACATATATTTAACTAGAGGTCCTTAAATTGCACTCAAGTTTGCTGTCATACAATTGGATCTCTAAGCCTCTTGCAGTCTCGTTCTCTATGGTTCTCTTTCTTCTCCAGTTGACGCTTCTTGATAATGTGTAGACATGGGAACATTGTATGTATGTGTATATGCATGTGTACTGGGCTCTTTTGGAGAGGGAAAGAGGGAAAGAGGAAGGGACTCGTCTTCTTTCAGAAGGATTTGGAGCGAGATCATTTCCATTCAAATTTGACGGTGGAAGATCCAACTGAAATTCCTCTAGGTTCATCTTGATCCCAATCCTCTAGGATAAAAAAAAAATGAAGTGATTATGAGTTGTTTCCCCATCTATCAAGTGAGATCTGATCGACTCATTCTTAATATAGCAAGTTGCTTAGACCTATGGTGTAGGATGTTTCATTCGCAACCAAAATTGGTGCACAAAGGTTTCTAAATGTCTAGATATGATCATTGTTTTCCTTTCTTTTCTATAGTTGCTACTCTGATCGTGATAAATGGTTGTATTTATGATGTCTATTTCAAAACATATATCTACACAACTTGCTATTGATATGTGTCATTTCCTGCCACATAATGGATAGGGAAAAAAATTAGAAACAGAATCACTTCATTTTTGGTTTTAAGGCACAATAAATTGGGTAGTTTAGATAAAGGGAGTGGATTTGCAATATGGATAATATCAGTGGAATTGAAAAGGGAAGATTTTACACGAGATCCTTTGACAGGAACCAAGTCCCTTGCATGTGTAGTTTAGTGAAAACGGGTTAGCTCGCCGCTAACACTCTCTCCTTATTTTTTTTTTGGCGGGGTGGGGGGGGGGTGGGTGGGTAGTTAGTATTGAGTGTGTGAATCTTTTTCCAATATATATATATATATATATATATATATATATAGAGAGAGAGAGAGAGAGAGAGAGAGAGAGAGAGAGAGAGACTTGTTTCAGTTTGGAAGGATTCGAGTTCGAATCCTTCCCACTCAAATACAACCCTACGACATCTGAATGCAAGATCCATTCCTTTGAAGTTGATCTACATTATTTCAAATAAATAAAAATAAAAAATTATATATTTTGAATACTTTTTGCCCATCCATCAAGTAGGCGCAAAATGGACAACCAAAATAGTGAGTTGGTTAGTTTAACGGTGCAGGATATTTAAAATCTAAAAAAAAAGATATGTGAGGATTTTTTAAGTGTTTAGATCATGATGAAATGGTCAGATTAAGAATTTATATGTCTAAAGACGTAGATCTAAGCAATATGCTATTTTCGGTCCTCTATTTTGCGCCTACTTGATGGATGGGTAAAAAATATTCAAAATACTTGATTTTTGGTTTTTAATTACTAGAAATAATGTTGATCAACTTCAATGAAATGGATCTTGCATTCAGATGTCGTAGGGTTGTATTTGAGTGGGAAGGATTCAAACTCGAATCCTTTCAAAATGACACAAGTCTATCTATCTCTTTCTCTCTCGCTCTCTCTATATGTAATGCCTCTACCAGGAAGGTTTGAACCAAATCCTACCTATTGGAATCAGGTAAATGGACATACATTTTAAAATGCACTCTGTTGAAGTTGATGCACATTATTTGAAGTGTTTCAAAACTAAATTTTAGACAATTTTAAGTTCTCTCACCCATCCGTCAAGTAGTCACAAAATGGACGACAAGAGTAGTGAATTATTAGGTGTTAATGGTCTAGAATGTTTCAAACGCAATAATAGTTATTTTCTAAGAGTTTTAAAGTGTTCAAATGTGGGGTTTTCAATTTGTATTTTCCAAAGTCCAAACCATATATATCAACAAATCTCCTAATTTTTAACCGTACATTTTTAGGCCACTTGATGCTCATGTAAGAAATCACAAAAATATATGATTTTCCGTTTTTTGGCATTTTGAATGATGTAGATCATATTGAACGGTTTGTATTTCCAATTTTACTTGCCTAATATATTTTCACGTGATAAGATCTATACTCAAATCCTATCAATAGGATTAGTCAAACTCTCTCCCCCCTCCCCCCTCCCCCCCCCTCGAGAGGGATATTAGCTTACGCACATATAATATGTGCTAAAGCTGTTTCCCACTTGTGGATCGTTGATGGAGATGGTCTACACCGTTCATCATGATCTTCATATCCTAAAGGGTTGGTGGATGAAAAATTATGGGTTTTGCATATTGTCATCCATCGTGTGGTTGCAAATTGAATGATATTTTGTGAACAGAACAAGTTAGGACCGCTTGGTTGATGGGTAAACAATTTCCAAAACTAATGATTCTGCCACCATAGATAAGAAAGAGCTCCAACACAAATTTATTTGTGCTCAAGCTCATATATATATATATATATATATATATATATATATATATATATATATATATATATATGGGGTTACTGTACCTCAGCCTGCGGCTGAGAGAACTCTCTCAGCCGGCGGGACGTGGCAACATCAGATCCACAAATCTGTCATAAATTTTGGCGGACAAAAACCTGAACAATCCCGCCTAATTTAATGTCAGTCACCTCAACATTGTATTTTCCGAAAATACCCTCACTCACAACTTTTTACCTAATGTAAAAACATTTCCTTTTATTTTTACCATGGTCGCAGTATTTTTTGAAAAAGCGATGTATATGTATGTGACCTTGCTAATATTTTTTTAAGCCAAATTTTTTTTCATACACTATTTGTCGAACTCGTTCGCAGTAGTTAAAATTATAGTTGCAGATCTGTTCGACTTAGATCGTAGAGTTTTAATTTTTTTTTTGGTCTTTTATTTTATACGAATGCGACGTTGGTCGCAGTATATGAAAGGTCCTTTTTTTTATTACATACTGCGACATGGGTCGCAGTTGTCTCAATATGCGTTGTAGCGTCCTGCGACCATGGTCGCAGTGTATTTAACGTCATTTTTTTAATTCTCGGGTCGCAGTTGATTATGTTTGCACTGTAGTCTTATGCGACCTTGGTCGCAGTGTCGACCCGGGTCGCAGTTGTTTATATTTGCACTGTATACTTATGCGATCATGGTCGCAGTGTCGACCCTGGTCGCAGTTGTTTATGTTTGCACTGTATACTTATGCGACCTTGGTCGCATTATTGACCCTGGTCGCAGTTGTTTATGTTTGCACTGTTGACTTATGCGACCTTAGTCGCAATGTCGTTCATTGTTTACATTTGCACTGTAAATAATTTATAAATAATAACCTAAATCCTATAAAGAGCGGCAAAAAGGGGGAAAAATAATAATAAATAATAACCTAAATCTGACAACGAGCGGTCTAAAAATTGCCTTGTGGGCAAATAATAATAAACAATAACGAAAGTTACCGAAAGAGTAGCTTTTCATAAGGGGTATTTAGTAATTTAACTTCTTCCTATAAGCGGGCCGCAAGTTAGTGGGGTGACAAAATTGAGCCACATCACCGCAGGCTGATATACATTTCTCTCTCTCTCTCTCTCTCTCTCTATATATATATATATATATATATATATATATATATATATATATATATATATATATATATATAAACAGACTTGTGTTATTCCGGGAGGATTCGAGGCCGAATCCTTTCCACTCAAATACAACCCTACGACATCCGAATGCAAGATCTAATTAGTTTTTGTTTGTATAATTCTGTAGTCTTAGTAACATCTAGGATATGTCTCTGATACATCTAGGATACGTCAGGGGAGTATCCGACACCGTTGATTAAATACTATCAATCAAGTATTGCAATATCCAAGTATCGAAAAAGTTCTTGACATGGGTATGTCTTTTACAACGAAGTGTCTATGCTATGGTAATATGCAAAAGAAATTGGACGATCCCTTTATTTATCTTGATCCACATGTTTTAAAAGGCTTATAAATAAAAATCATGCATTTTGAACGTTAGTTGCTCATGCATCAAGCCATCAAGTAGCTTTGAAATGAATGTTTTTCAATTGTGAGAAAACTGTTCATTTTGCCATCACTTAAAGCATGAGCAAGTGACCTTAAATTGCATATTTTGGGTATAGAGCTTTCAAAATGTGTAGAATAAGATTAACATAATGGACTCTCTAATTTTAGTGCAGAACATTTTTTTTTTGTAAGCGGGCATAACTAAGTTATTACATAGGAGTACTAAAGCCTCACCGACACACCCACGCGCACGCGCACACATGCGAACATAGAGATAGACTTTGGCTTCGTCGCGAAGGATTTGGAGCCATATCCTTCCCATTCAAATCATTGATGAGCCATTCAAATTTAAGATCTACTCCATTATAGTTGATCAACATCATATAGAGTGCCTAAAAACAAAAAAAAAATCAGTGAAATTGCGTTTTCTATTTTATGCATCAAGTAGCACAAAATGGATGGTTGAAAGTAGCATGTCGCTGCATAGTTTAGGGCATACAAGTACTTGATCTGAACCATTGATCATGATCTAAACGCTTATAAATCCTTATAGAACAACTTTTATTTGGTATCAAAGACTCCACACAGTTAAAGTTGGCCAACTTGCTATTTTCAACCAGTCATTTTGTGTACTTGATGCATTGGTAAAAAAAACTCATTTTCACTTGATTTTTATTTTGAGGAACTCTAAGTAATGTATATCAATGTTGACAGACCGGATCTTCAACATGTTATTTCTATCCTTGAATTTGAATGGGAAGGATTTGCGCTCAAATCCTTCCCGAAGGAGCCAAGTCTCTCTCTCTCTCTCTCTCTCTCTCTCTCTCTCTCTCTCTCTCATACACACACATATATACATATACATATACATACACACACACACATTGATTTTTCTAAAAGATAAAGTATATATATTATTTGTATAGATACAAAAAAACAATATTAATAACTTACACAAGATTCTTGAACTTTGGATGTAAATTTGCATTTGATATTATCTGTGCGGCTTGCCTGGTGCCATTTGAACCAAATAAAAGAAAAGGTAGTGCCTTGACTTGAATGGTATATAAAAATTAGATAGAGGTCCAAGCCACAGTTTATGGATTGAAACCAAGATCATGCTAGTAGCCAGCCAACGCTTACCAGGACAATGGGATGGTTCATTGAGATGAACAGAATGTCATAACATTTAATGCACCCAATTTTGCCTTTGGAACTTAAAGTGATTGATCAAACCATAATAATAAATATGACTTCTTTTGGTGCAGGTGGAATACATTTTCTCTGATAAGACAGGAACTTTAACAAGAAACTTGATGGAATTCTTCAAGTGTTCAATTGGTGGAGTGGTGTATGGCACTGGAATTAGTGAAATAGAAAGAGGAGGAGCTCAACGGAATGGATTAAAAAGTGACGAGGTAAATTTCCAAAACGATTAGTGTGAACCTTAGGTAACACATACTTGGCGTATTCCCTATTTGAATACAAACCTTTAGGTGTGTAATTTTTTTTGTCTGATGCTGTTTTTGACAGGCTAAGCAATCATCTAGAGCTGTGCATGAAAAGGGTTTCAACTTTGATGATGCTAGACTAATGTGTGGTGCTTGGAGAAATGAGCGAGACCCTGATACATGCAAGGTAGGCTGATTAATGTAATTTGTTCTTGAAAGAACAAGAACGCAACTAAACTGGTTATGCCCATGCTGAGAACTTGGACCATCCACTCTGTTTATCTTGATCTACACATTATGAAAGGTTTATAGACAATACATCATGTGTTTTGAAGTTCAATTGTTCGTGCATCACGTGATCGTAAATTTAACAATTTCTTATTGTCGGAAAATAGTTCGTTTTGCCACCACTTAAAAGCATGGGTAAATAACATTCAAAATGCATTATGTTTTGTGTATAAAGCTTTCTAATATGTAGATCACGATTAACTCATCTACTTTCATTGCACATAAAAATATATTATTAAAGTTGGGCATAACTAAGAATGCCTAGGAGTATTAAAGCCTCGCCCGTTGTTTGTGTGATGTTAATCCTCAAAATGTCATCTCTTCCTTAAGTTCTTACTTTTGGAATATGCATTCTAAAGATTTCTTAGTTTAATCATGTTCCATTGTTATGATAAGATTTATTGAAGGTGGTAAAACTTTTGTGATAAATATGGAAAAAATAATTTAGAATTATTTTAGGGAAACCCAGCCGAAGTTAAAATTTAAACTAGAGAATGTGTAAGAAAGCAAAGTGAGTCCTGAAAGTTTGTTGCTAAGATATGAGTTGGCGGCTTCATGCGGACAGTCCTGCTTCAATGATCTCCTGAAGCACAATACCCCTGTTTACCAGCATCCTGGTAATGGATGGTACCAAGGGATCCAAACAAATGCTCAAATCTTTTCATTGATGATGAGACATGAATGCAATATGAAACAAAACTCCGTTGCACACAGTCTGTCTTCTTTCCCGTGATTTCTCTTGCAGTAGAGGATAAATCCTTTCTTGAATGGTAGCATTCTTAGAAGAGGCATGCCCCCTTTGGGTGTAATAAGACATGCCCAACTGAGGCATACTTTGATCTTTCTTGGGCTAATGTAATGCTGTGGATTCATCTGGCTGACTGTTTTCTCCGGTACTAGAGATAATTATTCTTCAGAATCAGAATCCTGTCCGGGCCAATGTTTTTCTCTCACTTCTTGGCCCTTTTCAGATTATCCAATTCGTTGTACTGATGCCTTCTGCACGAGCAGTATATTTGTCTTGTAACTATCAATAGCACTTAACTATATTCCTCACTAGTTTTAATGCTGCAAGTGCTTTTTATTGGTGACCCATAATTTCTGTTAATTTTAGTTGTCTCCTAATCACAATGTTCTTTTGTGATAAAATAACTGCTCAAAACTCAATTATTTCTATGCTTTATTCTCTCTTTTTCTTAAAGTTCATCTGTATTGTAAAACAAGTCTTCTTTACCTGCCAACTTTTTATGGTTACCAAGTGGCTCAAAGCTATTGATGGTTGATATGTGAATTAGAAACTAATTGTTGAACATGTATTCTTGAGAGTTTAAATGAAGAAATTAATTAAATTAAGAAAAAAAAATCATGTAATAGTGTGTTGAGAAAATGATATTTTCTGAAGTTATCTGTTGAACCTAAAACTAGTTGTGGCTAGGTTGCACACAATCTATAATTCTAGATTTTGGTTGCATATTTTAGAAGAAATATGCTTAACTAAATATTGAATGAAGAAATTTTTGTAGCTTCCTCAGAAAATGAAGCGACGGGTTCCTAAAGGACCTCTTTAACGAAAAAACTGACTACGGGTATGTCGCATATCCTTGTGATTTCTGGATTTGCGCCCCCGCTCCCCCTTTTTTGTGGTATTAGGAGTCAGATCCTCTCTTGGCTAGTTGACATGTTGAATCGTGTGATTTGAAACAGCCTGACAATATGTTACAGATACGGTCATGATACAGTAACTCCATTTCTGGTGCTTTGCCGTTTGTTTGTATGTTTACTCCATGACCCCTAACCTCTCCAACTGCTTGAATTGTCTTTGTTCATCATTTCTCTTTATCCTTTGGAACTTGTGCACAGTAGCCTTGAAAATTTCTTTTTTGATTCAAGTCGCCTGTGAAATTGTGAGATGCATGTGCCGATTACTTTCCACCCCTAGTTAGGACACAAAAGAACGGACTTTCACACATGCATTATTATTACATGTGAATGCGTGTAGTATCCAAGTAGAATCATGGAAAATGTGGAAATGTTTCTGTCATTGAATATATTTGTGCTTTATAAGTGTGTAAAAAAAAAAAAAACCATCAAACTAAATTTTCCTGTGAAGCTATCTTGCCCCTAAGTTCAGTCAAGGTTACTTTCTCAGTCCATTCTTATATACTGTATAGGAGTTCTTCAGATGTCTTGCAATATGTCATACTGTGCTTCCAGAAGGCGAGGAATCTCCTGAAAAGATCAAATACCAAGCTGCATCACCAGATGAGGCTGCTCTTGTGGTTGCTGCAAAAAACTTTGGGTTCTTCTTTTACAGGTAAATTGCTTTTAATTTTTCTTTTGTGTATATTTGATTTTAAGATGTATTAAATAACTTCATTCATTCATGATAGGGATCTTGTTTATTTGTCCCCTTTTTTTTCTTCCTGTTCGAGTGAATCATGTTTATGCTGGAGGCCTTTTTATGTGGCTCAAAGGTCCACACGAGGAGGGAATATTAAGTGTTGTATACATTGTTGGCCAATTTCTCACTATCTGGAACTTTTGGATAAATTTGTTTGTGACAATTATAAACAATAATGTTCATGGAATGACTCATAATATACTATATTGTCACTTTGTTAAAATTCTAATTCTCTCTTGGAATAATTTTCATATTTAGCATTCGGTCTGGTATATATTCTTCTCATTTTGGCTACTGAAGTTCATTGACACTTTTAAATTTTATTTATATCAAAGTAGTATTATGACCACCTTTTACCGGATGGCGTTTAATTTCTTTGACTGTTAGAATTTAATATAAAAGTGGAGGTTGCTTTAGTAATTGTTGTCTTTTCTTTTTTTACTGAACTAAGGAACCAGTCTTATTACTGTTTGTTCATCAACGAAGTTGATTAGACTCTGTTTACTTCTATTAATATAAGAATTTAGATGTTTCCAGTGCACTTTGTAAGGAACTTTGACAGGTTGTCTCAAGTCACTTTTGGATTTCACTGTGTATTTATCTTTATCAAAACCAATTAACTTGCCAACTTTCTTTTGTAGGCGTACACCAACTTCAATCATGGTTCGTGAATCACATGTTGAGAAGATAGGCAAAGTTCAGGATGTTGCATATGACATTTTAAATGTTTTAGAATTTAATAGGTAGGCCTTGTACCTTATACTTTCAATCATTTATACATTCGAAAGCATTACCTTTTGTGATGTTTTTTTTTGTTAAATAGCACACGAAAGCGGCAATCAGTTGTATGTCGGTATGCAAATGGAAGGCTTGTTCTGTATACTAAGGTAAACGCTTGGAATTTAACTTGTTCTTTATTCCTCTAATCAAGTTATATGACTAGAATGAAAAATCATACTGTGCAGGGTGCTGATACTGTCATCTATGAGAGGTTAGCTGATGAAAATAACCTACTTAAAAATGTGACTAGGGAGCATTTAGAACAGTTCGGTTCTGCTGGATTACGTACGCTATGCCTTGCCTATCGAGATTTAAGCAGTGAGTTTTATGAGAAATGGAATGAGAAATTTATTCAAGCTAAATCTTCCTTACGAGACCGTGAGAAGAAGCTTGATGAGGTATGCGAAACAACTTCCTTTTACATTAGCTTAGGTTGGCCATAATATTTTGGGTACTATATGCTTTATTAGGTATAACCTGTATGTATAATGTTTTTTTTTTTTTTTTTGTGAAAACCTATATGTATAATGTTATCTTGCATGATATTGTCAGTTATCTAATTGTTTTATAAAGGAAAATTTTCATTTTATTTCTTGAAAGTTGGATTCATCATGTTTTTGCGGAATTATTCTGATCATGGATGTAAGAGATAAGTCAGATATGAGTTCTTAGTTCTGGCATGTTCTTTCATCTTTATTTACGTTTTATCAATTCCAAAATGTTGACATTAACAGAATGCTCATTGCTATCCACGACCAGTTCTAAATTTCTTTAGGAACATATACTATTTAGGCATTGTGATATGATTTTTGCGACTCAATACTGTGCTTTGAACTTTGAACTGAATTCTTTTGTGCTTTATCTTTATATAGCGCGAAAAATAAGCAACTGTGAACAAGTCAATATGCCTTTTTAGTGAAATATGTAACAATCTTTCATTATATGAAGGTAGAAAACTATGTTTGACTAGGATGAGGGAGACATGAAGCTAAGGTATAAAAGAATTGTATTTTCCAGCAGTGTGGCTGATTGGATTTTGGAAAATGATGAAAACAATATGGAGATGTTCTGGAAAAATTGTCGAATGGAGACTGTAATTCAGAATTTGCTTAGTATTGTTGAAACATGTATTCTTTAAACTGTTGTATATTGACAATGTAACCCACCACGGAATAGTGGTGCTTGCTATTAATTTATGTTGTTTTTGATGAAACACACATTAGCCTACATCAAGAGAAGGCGAGAAGAACTTCAATGAAACTTCAATTGATTAGAATGAGGGACAGCTGAAGCAGAGATATAAACTTTGTTTGGAGGTATGAGTACCGTTAATGATGAAAGGAACATGGAACTGTTATTTGGAGGTATTGTTGAATGGAGGTTGCAATTGTTAGAGGTACATGTATTTCGTGCAATTATCAGTCACACTTGTATGGTAACTTAAAAGGTAGTGCATATATCTTGTGTATCTTGTAGCCTAATAGATGCTAGATAGTGTTGACCTTTACTTTATGGGTTTGAAATATCTGGCCTTCGATGCTTTAAAAGCGGGATTCCTAGAAAAAGAAAAGAAACAAAGTGAAGTGGCCTCACTGGCACAGGCAACTTAAGCACTTGGCTAGGAAACTAGGAAGCTGCTTAAGCGGTCAAGATTATCCATACTGAAAATCATTGTGCGATACAAGATATACTCTTAATTGACAATTAGACATGGAAGTTAATATATACTCTCTCTTTGAAATCAATGGAGGAGGAAAGAGAAGAAGAGGAGGAGGAAGTAGAAGAGAGAAGTAATATCAAAGAAAGTAAAAGGAAAAAATTGGAAGAGGAGAAGCAAAGAAGAATAGGAAATGGAGGGAAAAAGATAATACAGAAAGAAAAGGAACGGAGTGAGGATATCAATTTGTGATGCATCCAACTGCATTACTTTGATATGTTTATGGAATTATTTAAGGACTTGAGGATTGTTGATTGGGTAGGAGATCCCAATTGTAAGTAAGTCTACTATCTGCTTCTGTGTTTTCCTGGTTATTAATTGTTCTTCTTGAAATGCACAAAAGGTGTTCGTACTGTGACTAGGACATGCCAAAATATCTTAAAATAGTTGGCAGTACGTGCGAGGTCCGTGGCTTCAAAATACTTTTAAGGATTTTGGAATACATACTACTGACTGAATTGCTTTGCTAGTTGAAAAGACACCCCCCCCCCCCCCACAAACAACAACCCAAAAAAAAAAAAAAGAAAAGAAAAGAAAAGAAAGAAGAGATTGTCCTTGGTCTGTCATTCAGTTTCTTATGACAAAGATAAGGGTACAGATCCGGATGGCTCAGTGGATTCAGATCCTTCATTATGCAGATCCATACGTTTATTTTGTCGATTCCGATGCAGAGGCACTTCAATTTGATGATTCTTTATCTTGAACTGGTTCACAAATTATTTTTCTTGTATCCGGGATTCGGAAGTTAAATCTATCAGAAAGCTCGGATGTGCAAGTTTATAAGAATGGGTTACTGGTTCAGATGTGATGGCTCTTGGCTTTGCTGACATTTCTTTATGGCACTTGTACTTATATCTGACACTTTTTGACCTTATCCCGCCCTTAACTTTTCTTTCAAGTATCATGAAATTTCTTTCTTATTGTTCCTTTTTTTTGTGCTTCGGGACATCGACAACTTTGTCATAACTGACAAACCGTCATGAGATTGGTATTTGTATCTTTCACTTCCAGTTTTTAGTGCTGGTCAAAACACAAACCCTATGTTTCAACAGAAGTCTCAAGTTCATGTTATATATGATTAACCTATTTATTTGGATCATGGGCAAATAGGACATTGTAAAACTGTTCAGGATATGTGTTTTTGTTAGGGTAGTGATGGGATTCACATTAGTTGCATGAGCCAAGAGAAACTTCTGTTGCCATTCTAGTATAATCCCAAAGTTTCATACATTTCTCATAATGAAGTTATCACCTATATTTAGTAACAGTACTTTCCATATGCCATTTACTAAGATTTGACATATATTGTTTTTTTTAACTTGGTCAAATAGAGAATCTTGAACTGAACTATAAGTCAAATCAATCATCATGAGATAACTTTAACCTTTCCCATAAAACTTTCCGTGGGGTACTAGTCGTGTGGTCCAGACTTGATGGAATTTTATATCAAGCCATGATCTTTCTTTTAGTTAGAAGTTTTGGAGAGGCTCTCATACTCTCAGGGCATAACCAAGTTAGTTATGTCCACCTATAAAAAAAAGTACAATATGAAAAGAATTTGGATGATCTTGTCTGTTTATCTTGATCTACATAGTTCTAAAAGGCTTATAAACAAAAAAATCATATGATTTTAAGACCAATTTCTCATGCATCAAGTGGTTGTATAATGAACAATTTCTAATTGGCAGAAAACTGTTTATTTTGTCACCACTTAAAACATAGGTAATGGTTCAAAAGGAATGATTTTTGATGTCCGGAAACTTTCAAAAATATGTAGATTAAGATTAACGTAATAGATTGTCTAATTTAATTGCTAACATGCATTTTTGTAAGTGGGCCCAACTAAGCTAGTTATGCCCTAGGAGTATTAAAGCCTTACCCTAGATGTTTTGTTTATCATTTGATTCAGTGAGGAGTCCTTTATACGCACTGTCCTTCTTAGTTGCTTTAGTCACCATCAGTTTCTATTTCCATAGTCGTTTTGATTGTCTTTCGTGATAAACTGCAGGTTGCTGAGTTGATTGAGAAGGAACTTATACTAATTGGATGCACTGCCATTGAAGATAAGCTTCAGGAAGGAGTGCCGTCTTGTATAGAGACTCTTTCAAAAGCTGGAATAAAGATTTGGGTACTAACTGGGGATAAGATGGAAACAGCAATTAATATAGCCTATGGTATGGCCTGTTGCTATTTTAAATCTTTTGGTTAAGAATTTACATTGACCATTAGATATATATATTTTAGCATCTGTACAGTAGATCAGGAATAGGCTTAATTGTTATGGTTAAGGCATTCTTTTCTTACCCTTCGTCCAATTAACAAAGTATGAGGCTTATAATTCTGTGTGCAGCTTGCAACTTGATCAACAATGGCATGAAGCAATTTATAATTAGTTCAGAAACTGATGCTATTAGAGAGGCTGAAGAGAGGGTAAGATATACTAATCATATTATGGTGCAACTTGCTAATGTACTGTGGTACTTGAATTTCATTGCCATGCTTACACAAAGACCTCGAAGTTTACAACATAATGTGTGTTGTTGTATGCATACATTTTAAACATTTGTTTTCCATGTTTGGATAAAACCCCAGTTAAGTTGTTAACTCATCCCACTGCAAATTCAGTTTCAAATTATCTGATATCTGTCTTTCTGAAGCAATGCTTCAGATGCGAACTATATAATGGTCTCGTGAAGTTGAAAATGCTCCTTCTCCATTTCTAGTTTTTTATTTTCCATATTCAGCTTATTTGTAGCCATGATCATTTTGCATGATATTTTTCAACTTTCTTACAAATTCCACTTGTGTGCTTCCATCTTTTTATCTTTCACGACTTTGCTTATTGATATCTTCAATTTACTGCCAGGGTGACCCTGCAGCGATTGCGCGCTGTATCAGAGATTCTGTCAAACAAGATATGGATCGATGTCTTGAGGAGGCGAAGCAGTACTTGCGTACTCCGCCTGGAACCAAACTGGCTCTTATTATTGATGGAAAATGTCTGATGTACGCATTGGAACCAGCTTTACGACTGAATCTGCTAAACTTGAGTTTGAATTGCAGCTCAGTGGTTTGCTG
This sequence comes from Agave tequilana, assembly GCA_038442645.1. Classification (NCBI taxonomy): domain Eukaryota; kingdom Viridiplantae; phylum Streptophyta; class Magnoliopsida; order Asparagales; family Asparagaceae; genus Agave; species Agave tequilana. Next base: position 39,747 of record JAVJIF010012014.1, on the reverse strand, counting down.
TCGTGTTTCTCCACTACAGAAGGCACAGGTAACTTATGTTATGGTTATGCTATTCTGGATGTTTACCTTGAGATAACTATTTACTCGTTGATTCAAATCCGAGAGACAGTAGGGATTGCCTTAAGGGTAACAAGAATCTAGGCATACCGACCATGTAAATAATTGCTGACACTGTTAGAATCATTTCTGAAGTCAACTCTGTCAATTATTGAACACCATCTATCTGAATATACGCGACTATCTACATACAGCTTATGCATAATCTGACATATCTTTTAAATTTTTCGATGATTGTTTTCATTTTCCTTGAAGATTCATTTAAAACAGAAATCCAGTGCCCATTGCCTGTACTGAATATTAAGATTTGTAAATTGTGTCACCATAGTTAGTATTGTAAAAATTGTGCTAGCGAAAAAGGGTTGTGATTAATAATAAAATAATAATTTGAGGGTCTGTTTAGATCTGTACCTCCTAAATCTTATCTATTTAGAAATATTCCTATTAAATTATGGTAACTTCCAATTTATCCTCAAATCACGAGTTTTAAGAATTTGCCCCTTCTGTTGATATCCATTTGGTTTTGGATGGAGGAAGGGAATGCCCTTTGTACCCCTGCCCTTTCCTTCTCCAATCAGACCAACAGCACCCATCACCCCCCGCCCCCCTCCCGCCGCCATTCTTCTTTATCTCTAATGTGATCCAACCCAAAATTCCCTCAAAAACCCAAAATGCTTCTCCCTTCTCCATTCTTTTTCTCTGTCTTCTTCTCTTCTGCTCTCTCCCAAACTCTCTTGAAAATCGCCAATGACTCATCGACCCCACACTTCCGAGCATTGCCCTGCTCCTTGACGCATAGCACTGCACACCTTCACCTGATCCCTTCTTGCTATTGTTGTGAGGTTTGCATGTGGGGTTGGTGGGGTTGAGGTAGGGATTGAGAGTGGATGTGGAGGGTTGTGATTACCATAGTTAGTATTGTAAAAATTATGCTAGCGAAAAAGGGTTGTGATTAATAATAAAATAATAATTTTGAGGGTCTGTTTAGATATGTACCTCCTAAATCATATCTATTTAGAAATATTCCTATTAAATTATGGTAACTTCCATTTTATCCTCAAATCACGAGTTTTAAGAATTTGCCCCTTCTGTTGATATCCATTTGGTTTTGGATGGAAGAAGGGAATGCCTTTTGTCCCCCTGCCCTTTCCTTCTCCAACCAGAACAACAGCACCCACCCCCCTCTCCTTCATTCTTCTTTATATCTAATGTGATCTAACCCAAAATTCCCTCCAAAACCCAAAATGATTCTCCCCTCTCCATTCTTTTTCTCTGTCTTCTTCTCTTCTGCTCTCTCCCAAAGTTTCTCAATCATCGCCAATGACTCATCGACCCCACACTTTGAGCATTGCCCTGCTCCTCGACGCATAGCAGTGCACACCCTCGCCTGATCCCTTCTTGCTATTGTTGTGAGGTTTGCATGAGGGGTTGGTGAGGTTGAGGTGGGGATTGAGACTGGATGAGGAGGTGGGTGGTTAAACCTTTGAGGAGTTGTTGATTTAAGTTGCAAGAAATTGGGGAGTTTGGAGAGCAACAACGAGAAGATGTGGCAATGTGCAGCAGCCATAGTAACAAAAGGGGTCGTGATTGTTGTGAGAATGATGAGGAGAGTGGTGATCGTGGAGGTGGTGATGGTGGCAAGACATTTGATTTGGGGAATGGAGTTGGGGGTTGGTGACTGGCTGCTCAAGGGAAGGGCATAAATGGGATAAAAGGGGTATTAAATTTTATTATATTGATGGAGATCTATTGATCAGTGTTGGAAGAATTTGATTAATGGGAGATGGAAGAGATGAAGGGGAGATGAAGGGGTGGGAGAGAGGTGGTAGGAGTCGGTGTGATTGAATTGTTGTGATTACTTTTTTTTTTTTTGGTTTGATTGAATTTTCTTTTTGGGTGCATGATTTGAGAGTGAGAGAAGAAGAGGAAGAAGTAGTAGTGAGTTTCTTTTCCATTTTCTTTTTTTATTGAATTATTTCAAGTGGGAGTATAATTTTAGAGAGAAGAAGTGGGCCTGCAAGCATATCCGTGGAAATACATAGTAAATGCTATTAGGGATATGCTCTTTGATAATTGCACATGCTGATTTTGGCTTTGTCTATTTGCTTTCCTTGTTCTTTTCCTTTCTTGACTGGATATTTAGGTATCGTAGTTTGATCTAGATAACATGTGTTAGTTGACAACCCCTCTTTCTACTTAACAGACTGAAGTGGATCTAGATGGAAGCGTTTTATATTTTTTTACACTCTAAGCTACTCCTTTTCATTTTTTTTCTTTGCAGTGGTTCTTTAACCTAGTCAAGTATCCACAAGTTCGCTTTCATATGCATTCTTTATTATTTGTTTTTTGAAGGTCACTAGCCTGGTAAAAAAAGGTGCTCGAAAGATCACTTTAAGCATCGGAGATGGTGCAAATGATGTGAGCATGATCCAAGCTGCTCATGTTGGTGTTGGCATTAGTGGAATGGAGGGAATGCAAGCTGTAATGGCCAGTGATTTTGCAATTGCACAGTTCCGCTTCCTAACTGATTTACTTCTTGTGCATGGACGATGGTCATATCTCAGATTATGCAAGGTGTATTTCGCTGGCCTCCTCAAAAGGTCACTTAACATTGCAATCTGAGGTTACTTACAAGCTTTTATATTGCAGGTGATCACTTACTTTTTCTACAAGAATCTTACTTTCACATTGACCCAGTTCTGGTTCACCTTCCACACTGGTTTTTCTGGTCAGAGATTCTATGATGACTGGTTTCAGTCTTTATATAATGTCATTTTACAGCACTCCCTGTGATCATTCTTGGACTTTTTGATAAGGTATGCTGTGTTGCCTTTATTGGGGTTTTAACTAGCCCTTTTAAATTTGGTCAACTGATTCTCCATAATTGGATGTTTCTTTCTTCCAGGATGTCAGTGCATCTCTATCAAAAAGGTACCCGCAGCTTTACAAGGAAGGGACGAGAAATATGTTTTTTAAATGGAGAGTTGTCATCATATGGGCCTTCTTTTCTTGCTACCAGTCATTAGTAATTTATTCCTTCACTGTTACCGCCAGTCAGAACGGTCAGAACTCATCAGGGAAGATGTTTGGCCTTTGGGATGTTAGCACAATGGCCTTCACTTGTGTTGTGGTGACTGTCAATTTGCGTCTCCTTATGGCATGTAATTCCATTACAAGGTGGCATTACATAAGTATTGCTGGGAGTATTTTGGCCTGGTTCTTTTCATCTTTATATACTCTGGCATAATGACCCCGCATGATAGACAAGTAAATTCCTTTAAACTTTTTTTTTGTTCATTTTCTCATATTTGTATGCATCTTATGCTGCTATTTTTTTTTGTTCTTTCAGGAAAATATTTTCTTTGTCATTTATGTGCTGATGAGCACATTCTATTTCTACTTGTGTCTTCTGCTGGTACCCATCATTGCACTCCTCGGTGATTTCTTATACCAAGGTGAGAAATTTTGAATTTTCATTTTCTTGAATGTGTTGCATAATATTTAACCTCTAATAGGTTTTTATTTTAAACTTTATAATATTGTATCATTATTTATGATCATCCAAATAGGACCTGTGGTGAACAAACTTGCTTCCTGACTAAACTAAAATGTTTCTTTACTAACTGCAAGTCATGGTGCTCATGCTGACTTCCTCGAACACAAAGCTATGCCTTCCTCGAACACAAATCTATGCCTAACTCCTTTGTCCGATTGCTGGATTGAACACTTCGCATTGTGCTTGTTACGGGTATTAGCCCCTGATTTCTTCACTCCTATTGGAAAGTAAAGGTAATATTTGGAAAAAATGAAGAAAACATCCTACCAATTTCTGAGGATCTTATAGGGGATAGTCTGCAAAACGAGATTTTTAAGGGTACATGGGGTTTTGCAAACTGCTTTTGGTATATACAGTTGTATTATTTATCTGGTTAGAGTGACAAGAAAGAAGTTCAAATGTTGATAGAAAGCTGAACAAAGGAATAAAATTTCAGATAAAATTAAACTCTTGATTAGTTAGTTTTATATTAGGAGCTTTTTTAAATCTTTATTTTATTAGGAGTTTTTATATTGTTAGGAATTCTACTCATTTTATGAGTTTTATTTGTAATTGCCTATAACTAATAAGTATTGAGAGAGAAATCATCAACTCTTTCAAATCTTTTCCTCGAAAATTCTTGATATGATATCAGAGCAAAAACCCTAACCTCTTCTTTCCAAAAACCCTAACCCCCACCTACACCAACTTCTTCTTATCTTCTTTTCCTTCTCTCTTTCTTTTCTAGGTCTTGTAACCTGAGTCCACCTCTCTAAAAAAAGTTAATGTTCACAACGAATAATACAACAAATTGATCATTGTGAACAGTAAAAGCCTAAAAAACATTGTTTTGATCTAAAACCCTAGCCTTCTTGCCATCGCCACCACAAAATCATCTTTTCTTGACCTCGCCGCCCCCACATATCTTCTCCCTACCTATGTGACCTCGCCAAGGTCTTGCTACATGTTTGTGAACTCGGTGAGGCTCCTACTGCTCCTTCGTGCGCTTATGACCTTTTCATGCCCTTACAAACTTCGTCGAGGTCATCCATCCTCTCTGCTATTATCTGCTATCTTGTTTTAAACGTTTGTGTTGATGTTTTCGTGACTACTACTACCTGGCTACTATGTCTTTTGAAGACATCAAGCACATCTTCGATTCCACGACTTCGAAACAGTTTTTTACTACTATTGTGAAACTCAATGGCGCCAACTATCTTCTATGGGCTCAATCTTTTCATCTCTTTGTTAGCTCGCAAAAGAAGCAAAAACATCTTACAAAGGATCATCCAGGAAAGGGTACAACTATCTATGATGATTGGGTGGCTAGTGACTGCAGTGTAATTACATGGCTACTCAGTAGTATGCATGAGGTCAGTGCTAGTGTAAATGTTTCTGAAAACAGTTAAAGAGATATGTGATACTTTGAAGGAGATATATTCCAACAAGCAGAATATTTCTCGTGTTGTTGATCTATATGAGAAGTTATTCTCACAGCGACAGGATGGTTGTTCTCTATCTGATTATTACTTTGAGTTGAAGAGGACTCTCGATGAGTTAGAATTTTTAGTAGCAAGGTGCTTCAAAGGTATCATGATGAGTTAGCAGTGGCTAAGTTTTTCTCTGGAATGGATACCTACTTAGGCAATCGAGTTCGAGGGTAGATTCTTAGTGGTGATATAGTTCCTTCTCTTTCTACTATGTCTCGTGTTCGTCGTGTTTCTATGGGAGGTGATTCTTCTTCTGGTGTTGAGAACTCTCTTGTGGTAGTTGGAGGCCGTGGCAGAGGTGGAGGATATCGACGCGGTCATTGCCGCGATTCATGGGGAGGACATGGATGCAGAGATAAGGGTTTACGTCATTGTGCTCACTGTGGTAGAAACAATCATACATATGATAAGTGTTGGGACAAGTTTGGTAAATCTTAGTGGGCTTAGATCGCTGACAGTACGTCTACATCTACTTTAGCTGCTACCTCTACTATTGCTTCTATTGCGCAGATTTTCACGTCAAAACATAAGCGTTTCTTCAGCTATAGACTGCTCAAGCATCCCAGTTAGCTAATAATACCCTGTATGGATAGTTCATGTACGAGTGCATTTATTGCTTCATCTGATAAGCCTTGGACATCCTTCATTGTAAAAGTTACATCAAGTACTGCCTATCGAGTATCCGATTACTGCTTTAGAATGTGAGTCTTGTCAGTTAGGAAAGTATCATCGTGCTTCCTACCCTAGTTGTTAGCCCAATGGCCTTCCACTCTAGTTTTGATGATGATCAACACTCATGTAGTTATGTTTACTAATATTCTTGTGTTTCTAAGTTTCAGATCATTAACAGGATATTAGTTGGTGATTAGCTTCAACAAGATGATTAGAAGCTATTCATGATGATTCCGGTGCCAAAGCTTAAAGATCATACCTTTGCACTTGGAGAATCACGGAGTTTGGACCGAGTCTACTTGAAGATGAAGATCGTCAAGAAGACTTAGGTATCTAGTTTAGAGTTTGTGTTTTAGATCCATATTTGTAAAGCTTAGTTTAGTTGATATGCTCAAGTGCACAAAACACACACGTTTCATGTTTTGGTTTTTGGTTTTCATGAATAATAGATCAAAACAAGTTTACCTTATACCTATGTATATTAGATATGTTCTAGATATACATACATGCTTTAAACTTGCTAAACAAACTTATTTTGACTATCCTATTCATGTTTTGGAAAATTCTAGTTTGATAAAATACAAGTTTTGTTTTTGATAAAATTGGCAAGACACAAAAATGAATTGATATGATTGATATATGTCTTGAAATTTTTATCACAAGTTTGGTTATCAAAGTAAAATGATAAAACAAGTTTTAGAAAAACATATTTTTAGAAAAACAGTTTTAATTGTGATTAAAACTATTTTTTAGATTTACTGTGAATTTATGGGATTTTTATTGAGTGACAAGACCTATTTTCAAATCCCGTATCTGTGCAGAACTGAGGACTGGCTGACAGGCCAAGTCGGTCGACCGGACCGGTCGACCGCACCATAGGCCGGTCGACCGGGACGGTCGACCGATGTGCACAGACGTGCACGTCTGTTAGGCACAGACACGGTCGACCGGGACGGTCGACCGAGTTGAGAGCTCTGCTCTCGGGTTTTATCGGTCGACCGGGCCGGTCGACCGCAGTTGCCCAACGGTCACATTTCTGACCGTTGGCGGTCGACCGGACCGGTCGACCGGCAGTCTGTCAGACTGCCAACTCAGCCTAACGGCTAGTTTTGTATAGGGGCTATATAAACCCCATCTCTTTGGGGATTTTAGCCAAGTTTTTTAAGAGAAAAATTCTCAGTTTTCTGAAGTGTTTAAAAGAGTTTTTAAAAGAGTTTTAAGTGCAAAAACTTCTCATCTTTATTTGTTTTGGGTTTTTGGAAAATCAAAGAAAACTAGGTTTTGGGATTTTGATTTGGTATTTCATTTTCTATCTTATACAAGAGATTTCCCAAGTAGTTTTTCTTTGTTGCTTGTTTCCAAAAACACTTTGATTCCACACTTGAGCTATATCATACTATCCTAAACTATTAGGATCTTTGTTTTGTGGAAAAAGAAAGAAAGAGAGAGTTTTGAGGTTGTTGTTTGTAACCTCTAAGTTGTACACCCTTATTCTTGTTGTATCCCTCTTAGGTAGAGGTGATCGGGTGATTGGTTTGTATCCCTCAAGTGTGAGGTGATTGAGATTGGTTGTGAGCCTCTTTGGTAGAGGTGTTGTTGTTGGTTGTTGTTGGCCTCGGTGGAGGTTGTATTGAGAGAGGAGTTAGGTACTCCTAGAGTTGTAAGAAATCCTCTTCGGTAGAGGTTCCCTCGGTGGGAGTTGAGATAGTGGAAATCCTACACGGTGGTGTAGGCAGGGATGTAGAGCAAGGTGCTCGAACCTCGAAACAAATCTTGGTGTTTGCGATTGCTCCCATTGTCTCTCTAACTCTCTCTCATTTACTTTGTGCAAAGCATCATATTCATATCATATCATATTTGCTTGTGTTGTGCATATTTCATATTGCCTTGCATTTATTCATATTGCTATTCATTCTTATATGCTTGACTTGATTGTGTGTATTTTATATTGCTTGGATTGCTTGTGTGTGTGCCTAACTTATACTCATCCAACAAGAGCTTCACATAGCACCTCAACCCATTTCAAGGGGAATCAAGGGGAGTTAGTCCAGAGCCTCGCAAGGGGAATTCGGCTACACTTGTTGTATTGTATTAGTTTGTGCATAATTTGCATTTGCTTCCGCATTTAGCGCACTTAGTTTGCATTTGTATTCTAGATTAGCACTTACACCTATTCACCCCCCCTCTAGGTGTTTTTCACTAGTCATGTCAATAATAAGAGTAATTCTCCTTTTGATTTGTCCACTCTAATGTTTGGGGACCGTGTAGTGTTACTTCTATGTCTGTTTTTGTTATTTTCTAGTTTTTGGGATGATTTTTCTAAGATATTTTAGGTGTATTTGCTAAAAGAAAGGACTCAAGTTCTTACATTTATCAAAGATTTTATCAATGAAATAAAAACTCCGTTTTCTATTACTATTCGTGTTTTGTGCACTAATAATGCTCTCAGGTATACTCAAAAAAGAAGTTTCTCATTTTTGTGCATCTCATGGTATTTTATAGCAGACTATTTGTCCACACATTTCATAACAAAATATAGCTGCTGAAAGAAGATTGAGATGCCTTCTAGTTACAACTTGTTGATTCACATGCATGTACTAAAAACTTTTTGGACTGAAGCTATTATCTGTGCCTGTCATTTAATAAATAAGATGCCTTTTTCTATTTACATGATATAATTCCCTTTTCTTGCATTTAACTTGATAAACCTACTTTTCTGTTGTTCCTCATATGTTTGGTTTTCTTGTATTGTTCAAAATTTCAATCTAGATCGCATAAGTTAGAACCTAGAGATATAAAGTGTCTTTGGTGGTTATTCACGAACTCAGAAAGGTGTTTTGATCAGAAAGGCTAAATTTTATACTTCTGTTGATGTAACTTTTTTTGAGTCACTCATGTATTTTGCTCCTACTGCTTCTCATATATCTCAACCTATGCCGAGTTCTGAGGATTTAGAGAAAGAGATTGTATCTAAACTATTGCAACTGTTTACCAAACACTCCAAGGATGTGGTCTCTATTTCACTCCCTGCTAATCTATAGTCTACAACTACTGATCATGATCCTCCTCATTCTGCTTCTCTCCCTACTAATCCTCCATTTCTCTGTTGAGATGGATACTTATACTTTATTTGACTTGGATCTTCCGATTATGCATCAAAAAGGTAAATAATCTTGTACTCAATATCATATTTCTAATTATATTTCCTATGATCGTTTTACCCGAATATCTGGTCAGTTTGCTGTAGCAGTTTCTTCTGTTACTATACCTAAGTCTTATTATGAAGCGTTGATGTACCCAAAATGGAAGCAAGCCATGGATGATGAGGTGGATGCTCTCATCTTACGTCAGACTTGATATCTTGTGCTAACTTCCTCTGGACTACCTGTAAGTTGTTGTTGGGTGTTTACTGTCACACATGGTCCAAATAGCACCGTGGACAGATATAAGGCTCATATAGTTGCTCGAGGCTTTTCTTAGACTTATGGTGTGAATTATCTGGAGGCATTCTCTTGTGGCTCGTTTCAACTCTATTCGTGCCTTATTGTCAACCACTAATAATGGTCGATGTTTTCGCTGGAGATGTGAAGAATGTCTTATTGTATGATGATCTTAAGATTCATATGGAGCAACTAGGTATGTTATCTGGGGAAGAATATGGTGTTCTAACTCAAGAAGGTGGTATATGATCTTAAGCAAAGTCTTCGAGCCTGGTTTGACAAGTTCAGTCGTATTATCCCTAAAGTGGTGTTCCAGAAGTTCTATTCTGATCATTCGGTCTTCATTCACAGAACTTCTTTTGGTACTGTGATTCTTACTGCTTATGTTGATGACATTTTACTAAATGGGAGTGATATTGTTGGTATTGTGAAAGCTAAAGAGTATATGCAGATTGAGTGATGTGGGCATCATACCGATTTCTCTTCGCACCCATCAGCGTCGTCGTCGCTGTATTGTATCGATCCATCTTTGGTTTTAGTTTTGAGATGTGCTTGGCATTATTTATTTCGATTTTACTGGACAACTTTTTAGTCTGCGTGTCGTGATTGTGTTTGGTTTTCGTTTGAGTCCATTTGTGACTTTGTTTGAGTCAACATTTAGGATTGAGATTGAGTCTAGTTGGTCATGTTTGTTTTCAGCATTGTATTTGTTTTGTTGTTTTTTTAGTCTCACATTGGAAGTGAGTTGAGTCTTGTAGTCAAGTGAAGTTTATTTAAAGAGGTCCAACTCGAAGAGTAAGGGAATGAAGATTTGATAAAAATTGTTTGGTATTGGTTTAATCTAATTGATTGAATCAACAGAGCTTAGGACAGATTATGATCCATGTTCATATCCCCAATTCAATTTTTTAACCTTTGATCCCACATCAATTTTGGTAACAGAGCTTTGATTTCTAATCCCCTTTGAGTTTTTCATTTACCTTCTCCCAAAAACCCTAAACCAGAACCCTAGACCTAAAACCCTAGATCTATCCCAAAAAAGAAAAAAGAAAGAAAAAAAAGACAAAAAAATAAAAAATGAAATTGGAAAGTTGCATTGTTCATCCTTTACCTTCAACACCCAAAACCCTAACCCCCTAACCCTAGTTGCCGACAGCCGTCGCTTTCCCGCCGCTGCAGCTTCTTTGTCTTTACTGCCAGATCACCGTCAACCTCCCCTCCCCTCCTCATCCTTGTTTCCTCGTTTGTGCCGCCACGAGGACGTGTTGACGTCACCTGTCAACCTCATCGCCCAGTCCGCCGTCAACATCAGATCTCCTCGTCTACGATCGACGCCACTACGAGAGCTCGCCACCTCCGGATCTGTCGTCCACTGTCTTCAACCGACGTGAGATCTCTGCTGACTGTCGACTAGAGCAGTTCTAGCCTCGAGATCACTGCCCATTGTCTTCAACACCGACAACACCGCTGTCCACTCTCTTCAACCACCGCCAGATCACTGCAGACCTCGTCTCGAACAATTCCAGCGTCACCATGATCCAGATCCTGATCTTCGCCCGCCGTCTTCGTCGTCGTCATCGCCGACATGCCGTCTTCTTCCTTGCACCGCCGACAACACCAAACCGCCGCCGCCAGCACCAGATCATCGCCTCCAGCGCCGAACTTCGTCAGAATCTACAGGGGAACGATCATCTCTGATCCGAGTCGTTCTCGAGACCTGAGTTGAATCGGCTTCATCGAGCCGAATATGATAGAATCGGCTCGATCGAGCTGTCCTTAGTTGGCTTAATACACTGACGTCATTAGCTTGACTGAGCTGACTCGAACCGCGGCTTAGACTCGAGCAGACCTGAGCTGACCCGAGCCGACAGCTCAGACCGAGTTAGCTCCTTGACTTCGCCTTGACTCAGTGCCAACTCGGCAGATTCAGTGCAGAAGCCTTTTTGAGCCCCCTTCACGCCCTATTCACGTCGTTTTCGAGGCAGTACACATCCAGACTATATTATTGTGTTTAGGACTTTCGTGGCGATTTTCAGCTATTGGTAATGGGTGTTTCTTCGAGGTAATTCTAAGTTTATCGATTCTACTTTTTAATGACAGTAGAAATTGGCTCGATTACTCCTAAATGGTTCATCCTTGATGCTAGCAGTAGTGTTGATGTTCCTCTAAAATTGTGAGCGTGTGAATCTGTTAACTTTTTTTGTTTTACTTTGATTATTAAAATAGAACTATTTCCTGAATCTAGGCACTTGATTATTTCTCTTGATGTAATATTAAAATGACCAACATTACTTGCATGGTTTCTATTATTTAATCATCTTAATTAAATCTTTGATGTCTAAATGTTCGATAAGTTGTGGGATAATCTAGTGGGTGTCCATAATTGAACTACTTGCTGATTTTTAATTATCATGTGCATCCCACGTCAGAGCATTATTAGATGTTAGGATTCGTTTTCATTCTTATTAGGTTACATTTAGGCCTCAATTTGTTGTTGATTTGCATCAATTGTTTGTTGAAAACCCATCATTTTAGGTCATAATTTTTACGTTTCATTTAGGTTTTGCATATGAACACCCTGTTACATGCCTACTCGTAGTGGAACACAACACCACCTTCAAGACCCAATTTCTGAGATGGATCCTAACATTTCTAGCATTGCAAAACTCTTAGAAGAGTTATTCACTCGATTTGACAATGTCAAACAAGAGTTGAGAAGTAATAGGGAACATTTAAACCAAATAAAACGTGAGACTATTGAGAATATTAGTGAGAATGGACCTCGACCTGAAAATCACACACCTAAGTATAATGTTCAACCTGATCATGATGGAATGAACTTACAGAATATTAATCTAGAAGCACCCACCTTTGATGGTTAGTTGGATTCGATGGACACCGGACATGGATCATTATTTCGACTGGTATAATATGTCTGATGAGAGATGCATCTGATTTTCCAAAATGAAATTGATTAGTCATGTTAGGTAATATTGGACTAATGTAGAAGCTGGTAACTCTTAGGAGACAAGAAGCCCGTTCATACTTGGGATGAGATGAAATTGAAACTCAAAGTGAAATATTTGCCTGTTCATGCAAACAACGCTTACTTGATCAATGCAGCGTTTTATGCAAGGTAATTAATCAGTGGCGGAGTACATTACCAAGTTTGATGAATTTCTGGTTAGGTGTGGCAAGAATGAGTGACACTGTAGTCTCGCTCAGGACTCAGAGAAGATCTTAGGCGTGAGTTCTTTGTGCGAGATATCTCCACTTTAGAACATGTTTATCAGCTTGTTTAGGATCTAGATCACTCCCAAGGTTTTTTCTTTCACTAGACAGACTATAGGAATGACACCAACAAGGCCACCAATGTCTAAGCCCCAACCTAGTCAGTGTCGTCCCAGTCCCATTTGGATCTAGTAACTTTACTCAGAAGCATGATGATAAAGGTAAAATAGTTTACAGTGAGTCATCTAGATCAGTTCAACAGAATCAATGTTTTAAGTTTCAAGGGTTTGGTCACATTTTTGCATAATGTCAGAGCAAGACAACTTTGATTATTGAGACTCAGCCGTACAGTGACCAAGATGACTTAGAGGAGATTGTCTATGAACCTGAAAGAGATGTTTGAGAAGATGAGCTTGTTGTTGATCAGGCTATCACCTTAGGATGCCTTTTGAGCATGCAATTACATTCGATTGATGATTTTGACAGGATTACTCGCCGGCTTAGTATAGTGAGGTGCGCTTTAGCTCAACCCAAGGAGAGGATGACTGACATCGATCACAATATTTCAAACTCTCACTAAAATAAGTGACAAAAATTATCGGGTCATAATTGATAGTGGGAGTTGTGTCAAAGTTGTTACCTCGTACATGGTGACTAAATTTGGGCTGAAGGTTGTTCCCAATCCTCAACCATATAAAGTATCTTGGGTGAACTCTGTGTCCATTGATGTTAAAGAAAGATGTCTTGTCTCGATCCAATTTTCCATTTACTTGAACAAAATTTGTTGTGTATAATCATCATAGATGTTGGCCATATCATTTTGGGCAGACCATGGCTATATGATCTAGATGTTACTATTTATAGGTGTATGAACTTCTGTTCGTTTGTCCATGATGGAAAGAAGATCAAACCAGCCCCAATGTGACATGTCCCTCCTTCTGACACTAAACGACCTGATACATCAAGCAGCAAGAAAGCATTAAATTTGATCAATCCGAAGTCTCTCGATAAGTAGAGCTTAGGAAACCTTTTATGATGCTTGCTTGATGCGAATATGAGGAATTTGGTCTTATTTTTGTTGGGATTTTGATTTGTTTTAAAGAAGAGTGATGGTCCAAGAAGATCCAATCGAATTGGAGAAAAATGAAGACTTAGAGCGAAGAAGCACATCCGGCAAGGGCTAGATCAGTCGAAGTATAGTCGACTGTAGCTCAAGGCCAGTGAAGTGCGCAGTCAACTAGAAAGATACAGAGAAGGAAGTGTTTACAGGAGTCGACTTAGGCATTATAAGTCGACTGATGAAGGACTAATTGACTAGTCTGAAGGACCAGTCTATTGATCGATCATTTTAAAGCGTAAGTAGTTTTCAAATTCAGAGGCGGTGCGAGTTTGTTTTTTTGGTGGAGTTAAAATAAGAATCAGTCATATTCAATGAAGATTTGTTTCTAAAGTTTAAAAGGTTTAGAATTTTTCTAGATCAAGGGATCAACTTCTACAAGGATTGATCAAGTTTCAAGCATTTGACGGCCAAGATCATCTCTCAGTTTGAATTGGGTTTTGTATTGTAAAACTCTATAAATAAAGTTTGCAACCTGGTATATTTTAATCCAAGGAAAATCAGATGAAGCCAAGAAAGAGAGGAATGTGACAGTACATAGAGAGAAGATATTCTCTTGTAATCTTGTGAGATTCAAGGGAAGACGAATACTCCTGTAGGAATCAGAGGAAGATTAGATCTTTTGTATCAAATTTATTAATTAAACTCAAGTTTTCTTCCCGTGGACGTAGGTCAAGTTGGGCCAAATCACATTAAATTCTCGTGTTCTTTTCTACTATTTTGTCTTGATATTGCTAGTTTGCTCTATAATAGTTTTCTTTTGCAAGTATTGCATATTGCCACTGTCCCGCAACGTCGATCACGGTTCTAGGCGTGCACAACAGTTGGTGTCTTAACCCGATTATTGGTGTGTTCTCAACAATTGGTACCACAGTTGTCATCTCACAACATTTGGTATCAGAACATAAGGTTGACGATAAGGCATATATCAAAGACTAGAATTTCTGTGAGTAAGTTCGAAGTCGAAAAATTCAATGGCAAATGAAACTTCGATTTATGACAAAAGAGGGGGTGAAAGGCGTTGCTGGTGCAACAAAGTCTTCAGAAAACCTTATAGGGAAAGTCATCAAAACATGTGAGCATGTCAGATGAGGATTGGTTGGAGATGGATTTAAAATCGACAAGCACGATCTAATTATGTCTTACAAACGAGGTCATGTACAATGTGATGGATGAAAAAATGGCTATGTGTTTGTGATCAAGGGTAGAAACGTTGTATATGATAGAGTCTCTGCAACAAGCTGTACTTGAAAAAACAACTATATGGGCTACGCATGAAGTAAGGGACAACGATGTTGGAGTATCTGAATTTCTTCAACAAGATCGAGTTATTAGTTGTTGATGTGAAGATCGACGAGGAGGACAAGGCGTCAATACTTTTTAGTTCGCTTTCAGAGTCATAGATCATATCATAACCACCATGCTTTATAGTAAGGGAACTCTCATCTTGGAGGAGTTCACATTAACTCTCTTATCTAATGAGATCAGAAAAAATCAAATCAAGTTGAGCAGGAATGTTCAGGTTTAGTGGTCATTGGAAGGAAAGGAAGAAAATGAAAGAAAAGTCTGGGTTCATCGAAGACGTGCCACTTTTGTCAACAGAAAGGTCACTCGAAGGACTATAAGCATCAGCAAGAGTGGTTGAAGAAGAAGGGACAAACTGCGGAGGCAGACAAAGTAATGAGCGGTATTGACACCAAAGTATTAATGGCTTCCTACATTGAAGACAACACTTCTCAGGGTAAAGGCGATTTCGGTAGTGCGGTTCATGTATATTCTCAGAAGATGTTCAACTCCTTGGTTGCAAAGGTGGAAGGGACTGTAAAAATGGTAGATGGCTCGACTTGCAAGATCATCGACACTGGGGGAGTCAATGTTACTGGTATAGATGAGACAGTGCGTGCTCTGGAGGTGGTCCAGTATGTCTAGAGGCACGGTCCAATCTAATATCCATAGGGGTGCTCGATGAAGGATGACGGATCCAAGTGCAACAAGGCGTCGTTGCGGTAAGCCAAGGAGGCAGGATAATCTCGGAAGAAGAGAACTATGGAGGGATATACAAGCTGAAAGAAGAAAACTCAATTTGAGGTGAAATTTCAGGGATAAGCTTGGAAGGGAGCTCATCGCGAGGTGGAGCTTCAAACAAGACTGTAACGGTACGTGACCTGGTCAAAATGTTGCAAGAAAGAGAGAGACTGCATTCGGGCGAGGCCCGAGTATGCTCAAGGCTTGGCGGTGAATCAGCCAAAGGCCCCGGTGAGAGGGGGCCAGAGTAAACGGCTTCACGGTACAGTTAAAATCAAGGTACAAAATTTCTAAGGTGTTTTGCTAAAGGCTTGAAAAGCAAGTCAAGATGGAAATTGTTAGGATTTTGCCTTGTTATAAGAAGAGATGATGGTTCAAGAAGATCCAATCGAATTGGAGAAGACATAGACTTGGAGTAGAAGAAGTAGATCCAGCAAGGGCCAAATCGGTCGACTATATAGTCGACTGCAGCTCAAGGCCAGTGACTGCCCAGTCAACTGGAACGATATAGATAGAAAGTATTTACAAGAGTCGACTTATATGCATTATAAGTCAACTTATGAAGGACCCGTCGACTAGTTTGAAGGATCAGTCAACTGATCGACCGTTTGAAGCATGAGTAGTTTTCAAATTCAGAGGCAGTGCGAGTTTCTTTTTTTTGGTGAAGCTTGAATAGGAAAATTCCTATTCAATGAAGATTTATTTTTAAAGTTTAAAGGATGTAGAAATTCTTCTAGATCAAGGAGATCAAGTTCTTCAAGCATCTGACGGTCATGATCATCTTATAGTTTGAACAAGGTTTGTACTGTAAACTCTATAAACAAAGTTTGTAACCTAGCATATTGTAATCTAAGAAAAATCAGAGAAAGCCAAGAAAGAGAGAGAGGAAGGTGACGGTGCATAAAGAGAAGATATACTCTTGTAATCTTGTGGGATCAAGGGGAAGGCGAATACTCTTGTGGAATCAAGGAGAATGTTAGATCTCATGTTGCACCAAGTTTATTAATAAAACTCTCTCAAGTTCTCTCCCTGTGGACGTAGGCCAAGTTTGGGCTGGATCACGTTAAATCCTCGTGTTCTTTTCTATTTTTTGTCTTGATATTACTAGTTTGCTCTACAGTAGTTTTCTTTTACAAGTATAACATATTGTCACGGTTTTGTAATGTCGATCACAGTCCTGGGCGTGCACAACGGTTGGTGTCATCACCCAATTGTTGGTGTGTTCTCAACAATTGGTATCAGAACTGTCGTGTCACAACAATTTTACCCACTGCAGAGTTTGCATATAATAGTTCGGTGAATAGGCCAATAGGTATGAGTCCATTTGAAGTTGTGCATGATTACAAACCTAGGAAGCTTATAGATCTTAGCCTTATGAGCATCATCTTAGGGTATCGAAGTCTGCAACTGCATTCGCATCACATGTTCATTATTTGCATAAATAGATGAGCAAGAAATTCAAGTAATGCACATTATAAATTTCATGCTAATTTGCACCGCAGGCATCTTTAATTTAATGAAGGTGATTCCTTAATGATCCAGATTTGACTTGAGCGGTTTCCGCCAGGACCTATTAAAATTTTGTATGCTCGTAGCGCGGGTCTTTATACAATTCTCACGAAAATTAATCCAAATGCTTGTGTAATTTATTTACCTTTGGATTTTGGATTAGTTTGACATTTAATATTTCAAACTTAGTCGCTTATCAAGGTCCTTTTAACCTTGATAATTCACGTATGGATCTTGATGAGTCTGCCCTGAGCCTTCCTTTGATGGACCCCACTCGCCACCACCACCTACTATACCTGTCTCATTTATATCAAAACAAATTGATAGCATTCAGGATGATCAGATCATCTCCACCCGAGATGGTGATTACAGACTATATTTAGTGTGTGGAAAAAGTTGTCCTGTATTTGATAATGCATGGATTACTTGAGAGCGCATGCAGGGAGGGCCCCGGATCTATTCGAGTATTACGAGAGCCATCAGGAAGCTTATTCGACATGGTCGAGTTCTTCCTACTTTGAGAGAGTTAATGGCGACATCATACCGACTTCTCTTTGCACTTATCAACATTGTCGCCGCCGTATTGCATCGACTCACCTTTGATTTTAGTTTGAGATATGCTTGTCATTGTTTATTTCAATTTACTGGATAACTGTTTAGTCTACTTGTCGTAGTTGTGTTTGGTTTTCGTTTGAGTTTATTAGGACTTTGTTTGATTCAACATTTAGAATTGAGATTGAGTCTAGTTGGTCATGTTTGTTTTCAACATTGTATTTGTTTTTTTTAGTCCCATATTGGAAGTGGGTAGAATCTTATAGTCAAGTGAAGTCTATTTAAAGGGTCCAACTCAATTAATAAGGGAAAGAAGATTTGATTAAAAAAATATTTGGTATTGGTTTGATCTAATTAATTGAATCAACAGATAGTGAAGGTTAGGACCAGATTGCGAGCCATGTTCATATTCCCCATTCAAATTTTTAGCCTATGATCTCACGTCACTCAGCTTGTGACCAAAGGCATGGATAGGTCAACAGACTTTCTTGGGATTGAAATTACTCACAGTGAATATGGAGTAGTTATTTCTCAATGAAAGTATACTATGCTTTGGATTTACTACAGGAGACTAGATTATTGGGCTACAAGCCAGCGTTTATTCTCATAGATATTGATGCTGATTTGTGGGATGAGACTGGACTCTTATTTGAGAATGTTTTTAAGTACATGAAACTCATAGGTAAACTTATCTTACAGTTACTACACCAGATATTGACTATGTTGTTTGATTAGTGAGTTAGTTTATGCACAAGCACTATTTAAATATCGATCGAGATATCGGCGGATCTCTCGTTTTATTCCTGCTGCCGATACGATATGGGGAAATTGTTCACCCATATCATTTGTAACAAAAATCAAATATTGGCCAATAAATCGCCTGATATAAGTCAGCGTAAAATCGATCGATATGTAATTGGGTTCATTTTTTTTTGAACCCATTAGCATTGAACCCAAACCCGACCCGTTACTCGTTTATATAAGTGTTATTTGCATCGTAAGGGCTCGATAAAAATCGAACCCTAATTTTTCTCTTCCGTGAATCGACGACGACACTTGCCTCCCTTAATTCCCCTAGCGCGACGATCCCCCCCCCCCCCCCCCCCCCCCCCCCCCCCCCCCCCCCCCCCGAGCGCGACGAGCTCCCCTTGATCACATATAGAGAGAGAGAGAGACATGTTAAATTACATCATTTTTATTTGGTAGATGATATCTATGATACTAAACTAACTTTTAGTTATCAATATTTCATTATATAAAGCGTCCAATATGAACATTTGATATGCTTGTGGATCCCTGATATCTGATATGAAAAACCCCATCCGGTACGATCCCGATATTTGATATTTAGAACCTTGTGCACAAGCCTAGGGAGATTATTGGAATGGTGCTTCAAGAATTCTGACTTCCATCAAAGGGCCTCTAGGTGAAGGATTGTTATATAAAAAATATGGACATCCACAGATTGAAGCTTTTTCATATTCAAATAATGCAGTAGATAAAAGAGAGAGAAAATTTGTTCCTTACTACTACACTTATGTTGGAGATAATATGGTTACTTGGAGGAGTATGAAGCAGACTGTTGTGTCCCGTTTCAATGCTGAAGCAGAGTATAAAGCTATTGCTCATATAGCTTGTAAGATGATGCGTCTGAAATCCCTGATGTGGGAACTTGAAGATGCTCTGATGCCTATATAATGTGACAACAGGTTGTTATTTACATAGCTCGCAATTCTGTTTTTCATAAGAGGACCAATCACAGAGATGTGGACTATCACTTTGTTTGAGAGGCGGTCTACTGAAAGCTGATTTCTACTTTGTTCACTCCGTCTTCTGAGGAGGTCGCAATCTTTTTCTCATATAGTTTTCTTGTACTTATGTAAAAGTTAGGCATGATAGATATCTATGCTCCATCTTGAGAGGGAGTGTTAACTATTGATTAGTTAGTTTCCTTTAAGGAGTATCTGTTTTAGTCTTTATTTTATTAGGAATTTTTATATTGTTAGGAATCCTATTCATACTATGAGTTAATAATTTTAATTACCAATAAATAATAATTGTTGAGGAGGAATCAACAACTCACTCAAATCTTTTCCTCTAAAATTCTAATAATTCTCTTAATAAGAGTTGGTCATGGGATGAGGAAGTCAAAAAGTTGGCTAAAGTAGTTAATGTAAAAAGATCGTCTCATGACAGTTCATACTTCACATAGTGTACGATTAGGTGTAATTTTTGAGGAACAATGCAGACAGTGAAAGTGAAGAGATCTCGGTATCCTATACAACAAAGAAGTTGTATACTTGGAAGGGAAGAAAGGAGTATATATTAAAACTACTGTATTAACATATTAAGATTTAAAAGGGAACAACAAGCGTCATGGCTTATTAAAAGAAAAGGGATGTGGAGGAATTTTTTGTCATAAATCGTTTAATGAGAATTGTGTGCGAGTGCTAAGGTGACCAAATGATTTTGTCCATATAGGTACCGCCGGTATTGTTGAAAAGTGAGCTTAATGAAGTTTAAAAACACTTCATCAGGAAGTTGTAAGATGTAAGGAATATTAATGCTTTGAATTATTTGTGAGATATAACTTATCTACACTTAGCTATCTATTTAGGAGCATACAAGATATATGCAAAGTTGAATCAAACTTATATTACCATGAAGGTCTGGGAGAGCAATTAAGCAAAAGAATAAAGGTGTTAGCTGGGTGTGAAGTGTTGGCAGAGTTAATGGAAGTTTGATGCCCAACTCCGGTATCCAGACAGGGCTAAGAAAGGATCATGTTTAGAAACTATGATTTTGAGGACGAATGTCGGGATGTTGTACATTGGCAACCCTCCAAATCCAGATATGGGCATGAGTACACGTGTTTTAAAATTCTATGTATATTGACTTGTATTAAATATACATATGGGCTATGCACATATGAAAGACCTAAAATAATAAATGATTGCTAAAACAATTAGTTTTGCCAAAGGGAAGGCATAACATACTTCATCTGGTACATATTTATGAAATGAATAAATGTTACACATTTTTGTGGGATACGGATGGACATGTCGTATCCAGCCATGTCAGACACCCAATTTTGGTTGGAGGAGGGTCCTACATATCATGGTTTAAAAAATCAATATGGTGTGCCACTGGGCAGGTCTACCATGGAGAAGAGAGACCACATATGTATTTTTTCAATTTATTTGGAAATGCTCAGAAATTATGATATCCATAGGGGAATTTTTTACAGTTTATGAAAGAAACAAAGTGTATGTTGTTCTTCAGGCATGTGGTAACTTTTGCAAGAATACCATGGGAACACATCCTTTCTCTACCTGTGTAGGGTGTCAGGAGGTTTTTCTTTTTCTTTTTCTTTTTTTTGTTTTTTGTTTTAGGACAAACAAGTCTTGACCTTAAAAAGGTGATATTACTAATGGTGTCATCTGCATCACTGGGTACAGGAAGGAGATTGTTAATTTTAATTCTCTGCATTTG
Source organism: Agave tequilana (assembly GCA_038442645.1). Classification (NCBI taxonomy): domain Eukaryota; kingdom Viridiplantae; phylum Streptophyta; class Magnoliopsida; order Asparagales; family Asparagaceae; genus Agave; species Agave tequilana. The sequence continues at coordinate 18,627 of JAVJIF010012014.1, read as the reverse complement.
TTGAGGAAGAACCTACTATGTAGGATTAGGTTTCTATTGTGTCTACGTTTTATTAGATGATTGGACTGGAGAAGGGGTAATTGAAGATTGATATGATATAGGAGCTGATATTTAAATTCGGAACAGTATAGTATTAGACAAATTTTGTGATTGTTTATATATATATATATATATATATATATATATATATATATATATATAGAGAAGAGAGAGAGAGAGGAGGGAGGAGGGAGGGAGGGGGAGAGAGAGAGACTTGTGTCCTTCCAATAAATAAATATATATATATATATATATATATATATTATATATATATATATATATATATATATATATATATATATATTAAATGCTCTGTTTGGAAATGGTAAGCCTCTTAGTTATTTGGCCTAAAGGAAAGAAGGTTGGAAGACAAATAACTTTATTGTAAATAGTGTGTAAGATCTCTTTACTCGTCTTTTAGGTGGTGCCTCGGGAGGAAAGGCACTGTACCTTTCCAAAGCTGACCACGTTATGATGCTTGAATCTCAAAAGTATTATTATATATGATGGATACTGGTGATTCAAGGAAGAAACCTTGATCTGTTTTCAAGATCAATGAACCAGCACTATTGTCCTTGAATTGTTCATGCATTGTCACTAAAACTTTTATCATCTTTAAATTAATAATATATTACATTGTTGGTTGCATGTAGGAAAACGGTAATATTAACAAATAATTCATAATTTCCCCCACAGGGGCCTTAAAATACATATGGGTCCCTTCCAATTTAATATCCACATTGATCATTGTCACCTATATGAAAAAAAATAAATAAAATGATATGGCTATTTTTATAACCCTTTGCTCCAATTTGCATCATGATCTTCACCATATGATCATTTTGCATCCAAAAATTTCACCGAAGGATTCGAGACACCCTGCCACATTTAGCTCGATGGTTGGAGACCTTGTTTTGGTTGCTGATTGGTGGTGACTTGTTGAACTTGCTGTGATGTCCCTAATATTAATGCATGAACTGCCTAAACAGGATTAAACTTATATGTGCTGTAAATGGTATTTTTTTTTTTTTTTAAACTAATTAACCAACCACTATGTCACCTTTCAGGATTCAAAGATTCATGTTCCCATATGACTACCAAATTGTCCAAGAGATTCACAGAAATGAGCCCGAAGAAAGCAGCAGGCAAGAATTTCTGGAGATCAGTAACCATCTGACGCCGGATGAGGCCCGGAGCTATGCTATTTCACAACTTCCGAGGGAGACATCAAAACACACCGGTTTCGCTTTCGACTCGCCAGGGTACGAATCTTTCTTTGCGTCGCAACAAGGTGTTTTCGTGCCACAAAAGGCTTGGGATGTGGTCCGAAGAGCCAGCATGAGGTCACAACAGAGAACGCCGAGAACCTGATGTTTCCCATTTTTCTTTGTTCTTTTTTTTCCCTTTTTGTTTTTGTGTACATTCTTTGCTCATTGACTTCACAAAGATCAGTGTATAATTAATTAGTTGTTCATAATCGTAGCTCGTATCCCTTTATATTCCCCCCCCCCCCCCCCACCCCCCCCCCCCCCCCCCACCCCCCCCCCCCCCCCCCCCCCCCCCCCCCCCCCCCTAGTTTACCCAATAGTTATGTGCAATGATGTTTTTCCACCTGATACTTGAGATGTACAGAGATCCAGGACGTATAATTTGAAAGGTTATGTTGTTGCGTTCACTTTAAATGCCTTTAGTCGTACTGTCATTTTACCAACTCAGGTTATAGAATTGTAGCATCTTATGTTAATTTGCATTTTCTGTTATTTCAGCCGTGTAAACATTTTTCTTTCCTTCTCCTTTTTGTATGCGAGCAGGTATTCTGGCGCCAATACAATTCATGGGTTGCATCCTGGTTCGGTATGAAGTGGCTGAGTAGAGTTTGAACATATTCAGGCTCAGTTCAGCATGATGCGATAAGAGCTTTGTTAGAGACTCAGACTCTTCACTTTGAAGTAGATCAAATTAGACAAGAGGTTGTTCCCTCTCTAGAGCTACTCGTTTGAAGTTGATCTAAATTGCTTGAAATGCTTAGAACTCTAAATTTACCTTGTTTCCATTATTTTTTTAAGTAGCCATAAAACAAATGGCTGAAAGTATGTAATTATTTTGTTTTTTGGTTTAGAATGTTTCAAAGCAAAAATAAAAAATTAAAATTGTGTCTAAGACTTTTAAATTGTATAGATCACGATTTAAGAGTTGGATTTTCAATGTATATTTCCTAGATCATAAATCAATAAAACTTCCTGACTTTTATTATTCTATTTTTAAGCTACTTGATGCTATATAAGAAATTTCAAATTTTTTTAAGTGAATGTGGTTTCTATTTAATATGTTGATTAAGTATATACATTTTTTTATCTAAATAATTTTTTTGGAACAATTTTTTTGAGTTACAGTTTGAAGGTTGTGACTTCCAAAAGTTGATTAAAATTTCAACACATTTTCTCATAATATTTATATTTGTGTTGATCCAAATTCTAGAAACTCCTTTGATCCTTGCGTCACATCAGCTCTTACGAATGGCCGAGGACCAGCGTGGGGTTATTTTGAACGTGCAAAGCGTGAGATTGGCTTCTTCATTTTACTAGTTTCAAGAACCTTGCGTCCTTGGTTCTCCTCCAATATCTCAGCCTTATTCACTGATTCATTTCTCTAAAAAGTAAATTTATCAACTGAATAAGCTAGATGCTGCCCTCTTACGCGAGAGGGTATTCCTTTCACAATATTCAAAGCTTATTTTGAATCTTTTGACAATTCCCAAGAAACACTTTACATTCAGTCTAAGTTCCTTTTCTTTTTATAATATATGAAATTTTTTTTGGTAATAATTGTTTACTCAAAACCGAGTCTACATTGGCTCATTGAGGTACTGTGTCCGTCTATTCGTCTTTTACACGCAAAGAGATAGAACAGCAGTGCAACCGTCGCCGTCACTCTACCCTCCCAATTTTCTTCTCCTTCCCGTCCAGCCTTCTTCTCCCCCTTCCTCCTAATTCTTCCTCGTCCTTCGTTACTCGTCGGTGCAACTCACTTAGTTTTCATTCTCATCAGTATTCTAGTCTTATAGACAGTTTCATTAAACAATGTCTTGTCAATGACCAGCCAATCATTATCTATAGAAAATTAAGCGTCCATTAAACTTTAAAAAAACCAAAAAAAAGAAAAAAAAGAAAGAAAGAAAAAGAAAAAGACAGAAAAATGAGAAGGGGAAAAGAGAGAGATCCGCAAGCGGATTTGTTGGACCCGGCCCGACTCGTTACCGGCCACATTGTTTCACTGTGCCTCTTCCAAATTAATCTCGGCAAAAAAAAAAATTAAAAAAAAAAGCCGAGCTTTGCGATTGGTCGCTAATGGCTTCCTCCGCCTTCTCCCTCTCTCTCCTGTCGTCTCCTCTCCCTCTCTCTTCCCACTCCCTTTCCCCAAACCCTCCTCCTCCTCCTCCACTCGCCGGAGCTCATTCGTCGTTCTTGCTTCTTCGAGCCCTGGTATCTTGATCCTCAACACCGCCCCCCCCCCCCCCCCCCCCCCCCCCCCCCCCCGCTCTACATTTTCTCTCTCTACTGAAAAATCCTCTGTTTCAGATGCTAGAGAGGTCTCCACAAGCGAGGAGAAGAAGCGGCTGATGCTCGAGCGCTACGGCCTCGACCCGTCCGAATTCATCGCAGAACCACACCAAAGGGTTTGGGCTCTCACTCTAAACTTTCATTGTGTCGAAAAAGTTCGAAATTTTATTCATTAAAAACGAGTTCATGAGTTCTTTCCTCTTAAATTTTAGCCGAGGAGGAGAAGGGAGGAGCAGATGAAGCTGAGGAAGAGAGGGAAGGGGCGGCCGTCGCCTCCGCCGGTGGAACAGCGGAAGCCGCCTCGTTCTACGCATAAATTGCTTAAGGTTAGTACCTCTGCATTAAGTTGATTTCAAGGTTTATTCTGTGATAATACAAAATTTTCAAGAACTTAATCTAAGTGATTTCCCAGCTTACTAAATTAGGTGTTTCCTACATTGCTGCAGCCTACGGCTAGATTGGGAACTGACTGATTAGGCTCACCACCATTATCACAACTTCCATCTGCTTGTTTCTTGGTTTTGACATTTTTGGAGATTAACTAGACAAGCTTGTAGAAAGAGGCAATCACATGGGTATCTTCTCATGCACGGTTCTGTTTGAGACCTAAATTAGGATTTGAACCTCACCCAAGAGCACAGTGTTATAACAAAGGGCTTCTAATCACAAGAAATTTTGGTGCAAACTAGAGGCAATTAGCAGCAGAAATCAGCCACGAAACTGAAAGTGGACAGCCGTTACAGCCCACAATCAATGTACATGGTTCAGTCAAAACCAACCTAAATTCTCAAGCAAAGGAAGCAAAAGGATTATGGTAAGGAGAGGTTACAAGTGTTTCTGTCATGCCCCATACCAAGTACAAGTAGTTGGTTGCAATTTCCTTAGTAGAGACACTATAAGACCTAACCTGTATAACATGCAAGTATACAAGCAACATCAAATTATATCGTATACCTCAAAGTCTACAAATAATCATACATATTATCACATACACAAGGAACCATAGACATGAATACGAGTACAAGTATGGACACGGGACACGACAGATTTGTAAAACGTAGGGCACAAAGACATGACTGTGTATATTATATTATATATAATAAACAAAACATAAAAAGTAACATCTAATGATACAACTTTGAAATTCATCATCTAGATGCGCTCATCATTGTAATTTCATTTTCTAGTTATCTTGCAAAAGACAAGTATGCCCTATAAAAAAGTGACAATCCATAAGTTATCATAATTGGAGCTAACTCCCATTCATGTATTCAAGATTAACATCATTCTCACTATTTCGAACACCATACCTTCTTACCTCATGTTCGTCAAGAGATAGATTTGCAACCTCTGATATGCCCTCACTCTCTAAAGAATTGAACTCATCTCTGCATAGCTTCCAAATCATTGTCTCTCCTCGAGAATATTCTCTCCTCGCGAATATTTTGGGGATCTCCTTGAAAGAAGACGATTTTCACCAAGGCCATCACCCTTTTTTAAGTCAGTTTATTCATCCTTATTGAATGGGGTGCTTGTAAGTGCTCTAATTTCTCTTACAAGATGGAGAGAAACATGGATTCTTATGTAACTACATAGCCTAACCCTTGCAAAATGGGTGAAGAAGTCCCATGAACAATCCATCATACTTTAGAATTCATTAATCCCCCTATCATATAAGAATGCACATTTTGTGGATTCATTTAATGCTGTAGAAAACTTGACAAACTCTGTATTGACCACTCGTCGCTCCTCAAAATTCGGAATAACTCTCCATTTCATTAGTGATCTCGGCATCCTTATGTGGAGAAATCTAATTTGGTTCTTCATTAAGCCAATTTCCACATAATACTTAGAGCATATAAGAAGAATTTTTTCCATAGTTAATGCTACAATCTATACATAATAATTATATTAGAAATTTAGAATACTCAACTATTGGAATGAAAAGGCTTAATTTATGAGTTGTTTCAGATTTAGCAAGTGAGCCGAGCAATGTAATTGTGTGTTGATGTTTTTCCATGGGTTAACGAAAATAGAATGCACCACAATATAAAAATGATGATTTGTCGTTTATTGTTTTTTTTACTTGAGGGAAGTTTTTGTGTAGCTCACTCATGGCGGAGCCATGTAAGGTTCAGGGTGGGCGCGTGCAACCCCGACTTTGCTAATCACTCTAATGGCTTTACAACTCTTCCTCTTTATTCAGGCAACTACGAGCAAAAAAGACTGTCCTTAGGAAGACATTTCAATGGTAGTCCTTAATATTTTTCACTGGCTAACTAGCAGTATAAGGCCCAAATACATTTAATGCGTCGACACATGTTCTTGGCATGATGTTTCAGGTTACCAGAAAAGGAGCCTCACATAGGATAGTGGGAATAAAATTAATTTTCGAAAGTAGAAGAGACATAGTGCAAAAATAAGCATTGTGATTGAGAGAAGTTCAAAAGAACTATGATGCAAATACTATTTTGGGCTGAAGGTACTTTACGAGGGATGTATAGGTATCTCCTTATTTGAAACCTGGTTACTATCTTTTTGTTAATATATATATATATATATATATATATATATATATATATATATATATATATATATATATATATATATGAAAACTTATTTTATAATCCCAGATTGTAATTTCTTTGTTAAGTAACTAAAATACCTCAACAAAGTAGCTATTCTTAAACCTAGGAAAAAGGTGTTTTTGTTCAAAGTGTTATTTATGTGGATGAGAGATGTGAGTTATATTCAATTTTATAAAATAATTAATGGTTTAGTCCTTTTTTGGAGCTAATCTTTATTGATCATGGTGCCCACCGGCACATAGGCCCTAGCTCTGCCCCTGAGCAGACTTATTCCTTCTTTGTGATCATAGGAAGATAAAAAGTGTGATGTAATTATATGTAGTCAAGCTTTTACTCAAAGATTGTTTGTCTTATGTCAGCATGCTTTGTTTTTAAATACATTTTCCCCTGCCAGGTGCTAGGAGGAAAAGCTCGCAGGAAAAAGCTACTGTCACCAAATGATAGAGATGTACGCCCGATGATGGAAGTTGTGAGAGGAGCTGCTTTTGATATGTTACAGGTAAGGTCAATAGGATTCTGCAATTTGCACTTTTTCTCTGAGTAGTATTATATCTTATGTTTGTTCAGTGTTTACAAGAGCCCAAAAGGTTGTTCACTGTCGTCGGATGACTACAGATGCATGGAATTATTGCAATTCTTCCATTAAGTTAATCATGAATTTGATGATAAATTTATAATAAACCTTTTTTCTTGTTTAGGTGGCTGGTGGATGTCCTGTTTCTCTAAGGCCAGGTCGCTGGTTGGACTTGTATAGTGGGACTGGAGCTGTTGGAATTGAAGCTATAAGCCGTGGATGTTCTGAGGTAATGTCAAATTCATATGTACCTTTAGAGTGTGAGCATTTACTCAACAATTGAGTACTAGTTACAGTTATCATTTAATTCTTAGATTTTCTGTGTTTAGATGCTAATAACTTCATTGATCCAGCAGTCTAGCTTGATTAGTTGATTCCTTTGCTTGTTTTCTCATTCTGATGCTACTTCTAATCTCTTAATTATGAACCCTTTCGAACATTGAGAATGAACATCTGAGTTTCCTGCATGTATAAAGGGTAACTTGCACGCATGCGCAAATCAGTTTCATTCACATGAAACTTGCGAGTAGCTCCATGCACGCATAGGTACACCGATGGGGAACATAGGAAGCTAGGGGATCCAAATCATGAAAAAGGAAGAAGAAAGAGATAAGGATAAAGGTGATGGACTCGCACCGTGATGATCTGATCAATAGCCTCACACCATTGAGAGCAAATCAAGAAATCAGAGAAAAAGAAAGCATTTCTTTCAACGTTATAAACTCATATGATCTCCAACTCTCTTCTGTAAAGAAGGCTAAACCTTTATTTATAATGAGATCCTTGCTTAAGGCCTAAAAAACTAGATAGATCTAGAGAGATGTAAAAATGATTAGTTTCCAAAAGATCTAGCTAATAAAAGGAAACTTCCTTATATAATATATAATAGGCATACAAGATCTGGAAAATAAAATAAAAAGAAAATAGTAAGTATTCTACTACTAACTGGCTACTTGCCGTAATTCCTAATAACTTGCTACTCGCTGCCTTATATAAATAGGTAGAATCCAAGAATTTGTGGAAACCTTGTGAATGATATAATACTCTTGAACTTTGACTTGATCAAGGAGATTGTTCTGCAACATATCTCCACTGGTTGGAGAAAACTGCACCTTTGAGTTTCAAAATAGAATAGAATAAAGAACCCCAAACGAATAGGTTGGAGCATTTATTGCACGAGTGGAGAAGAAGTCATCAGAACAAAGAACAGACTCGATGGCAAGTAGGGAAGGGGGATCTGGGATGACAAAATCATTTATCTGCGGCATCTGGTAATGGACGCAAGACATGCATTTAAATCTTGACTTGTTAGGACTGCGTCAATCAATTCCTTTGGCTTTGACGCCACTTTGATTGGATTAGTTCAACATTCCTCCCAAGGATGAACTCAAATTGTCTTTTGGTTTCAAACATTGGTTTGGAGCCCTTGACCGGCTTTGGTTTTCTGTTGGATTCATGCTCTGATCTGTGCTCTGGCAGCCTGGCTCAACTTCTGGATCTAATTTTGGCTTGGGCACAGGCGCAAGCTCAAGCTCGTGTTATGGTGCTTGCTCGAGGTCTAGAGTCAGTTGTGATGTTGAGGCAGGTTGGGCGTTGGCTTAGATGGTGGTGGAAAATAGTGGCATCTACTTAAAGAACGGTAGATCATAGGACGATGAAAGTACTAAATTCCAAGAAAGACTTTCACATGTGTCCATACACGATTTTTGGAGTGATTTCTCAACCACCAATATTTAGCTACCCCTTTAAGCCTACACTTTGCATATAAATACATTTGCACATATGTCAGTCATATCATAACAAGAAAGTAAGTCTTGCAAATCCTCCATCGAATTTTTATATTCATATGCATCATCAAAACCCTAGAAACAAGGTACATTACCTAAAGTTGCAAGGATTTTAGCAATGTTGTTATCATTGTGAATGAGGTAATGGTATTTTTCCCTAGGAAATGTCAAAACGTGTCTAATATTTATTGACACGCATACAAGCTTGATAGAACATTGATGCGTGTCGAGCACATATCGGAAAATATAAATAAAAGATAAAGATAAAGATGCAGTGGTATGACTCTAATATGATTGCGACAAGGTACCTACATATACGGTTTCAAACCACAAGAACTCGAATAATCTAAAAGCCAACCCTAATATCAAATAAAAATATATCATGATCTAGGGCATACCTTATGATGCTTTCTCCTTTGTCTTGAGCTTTCCTCTAATGTGACATATCTTGAGTAGCACTGGTGATCAGCGGTGACGCACGAGACAGTAATGAGCCTCTCTCCCCGTCGACAGTTAGCAACTTGGGAGTGACAGATTGGAAGCCCTTGGAAATGGTTCTGAATGATTAGCTAACAGCAGGATAAAAGTTATGTAAGAAGAAATAATTCTGAATGAATAGATAAAAGTGGTAGAAAAGTTAGGTCAAAAGTCATTCACAGGAAAGAAGGAACTAACTAGCAATTCAAAAGTTCCTATCATGGATTTTCAGAACAATGTACATAGATCTTTTTTCTGTTATGACGATGACTTATAAAGAAATTTAAGTACAGTCCTGGCAAAGAAGTCTATGCTATGTTCTTCTTAGAAATGACTTGAAGGTAGACTAGGACTTTTGCTTTTAAAGGTGCTAAGAACCTGGTCAGTTACTTGGCTCTATGTTTTCAAAATAGTGTGTGTCACTGTCTCACTTATCATCTTGCAACATGTGCTCTCAATTTCAAGCTTCTTGCAAGATTGAAACAAATCAAGTTCGACATTTTTCTTTTTGGAGAGAATTTCGACTGTTGAACTTTGACACTTATGGGTTTTTGGTGGTGATCTTCCATGGTCTCCTCCTGAGCATGAATGATGTGTGTTTCTTTCAACTTTCCATACAAAATAATGCTAATCTATTTGGATCATAATCTTTGGGCATAAGTTCCTCTTATTCAGTTATTGGTGGCTTTGGTCTTCCATAATATATCGCCGATATCCGATATTTAAAACATTGCATACATGCCATGTGATTATAAATACTGCTCAATCCATATCAGATATGAAAAGCTTATCAACAGTTACTATTAGCTTGGAAGTTCTTCAACAAAAATGTTAAATGCAGTGTTTATTTCTGCAATGGTCCCATTTGCTCCTCTCTCCCCGTCGACAGTTAGCAACCTGGGAGTGACAGATTGGAAGCCCTTGGAAATGGTTCTGAATGATTAGCTAACAGCAGGAGAAAAGTTATGGAAGAAGAAATAATTCTGAATGAATAGATAAAGTGGTAGAAAAGTTGGGTCAAAAGTCATTCACAGGAAAAGAAGGAACTAACTAGCAATTCAGAAGTTCCTATCATGGATTTTCAGAACAATGTACATAGATCTTTTTCTATTATGACAATGACTTATACAGAAATTAAGGACAATCCTGGCAAAGGAAGTCTATGCTATGTTCTTCTTGGAAATGACTTGAAGGTAGACTAGGACTTTTGCTTTGAAAGGTGCTAAGAACCTAGTCAGTTACTTGGCTCTATGTTTTCAAAATAGTGTGTCATTGTCTCTCTTATCATCTTGCAACATGTGCTCTCAATGTCTAGCTTCTTGCATGATTGAAACAAATCAAGTTCGACATTTTTCTTTTGGAGAGAATTTTGACTGATTGAACTTTGACACTTACGTGTTTTTGGTAGTGATCTTCCATGGTCTCCTCTTGAGCATGAATGATGTGTGTTTCTTTCAACTTTCCATACAATATAATGCTAACCTATTTGGATCCTAATCTTTGGGCATAAGTTCCTCTCATTCAGTTATTGGTGGCTTTGGTCTTCCATAATATTATCGCCGATATCCGATATTTAAAACATTGCATACATGCCATGTGATTATAAATACTGCTCAATCCATATCAGATATGAAAAGCTTATCAACAGTTACTATTAGCTGGGAAGTTCTTCAACAAAAACATTAAATACAATGTTTATTTCTGCAATGGTCACATTAGCTTGTTTTAGAAACATGCCAAATCCAATAGTAAAATCTTGCTGTTGGACGGGATCACGCAAGGAGAAAAGGGATATCTCTAACTTTCCGTATAGATAAAGTGAAAAAATTAGAAAGATTGTTTGTGTTTTCTTTTAGTAAGCATGGACTATGGAGAGTTTTTTAGTAATATTTGAAAATTTCTATTAGACTATACCATTAGCTTCTGGGATGTAGATTCTGCAGTTCCCTCTCATTGCTATATATCATAAGCTCGCAGACTTGAGTATTTTTTAGTAATTGATGACACTTCAGCATCAAGAGCATTTGTAGCTGTGCATTATTGAATGGTTGCACTTGTAACTTTGATCATAGCCATCACCAAAAAAATGATAGATTGATCATATCTTTCAAGCAGAAAACAATGAATGTTAATATTACTAAATATGAACTGATTGTATTACTGAAAGTGCTGAGAACCTGTCTCTGACTTCCCCTAAATTTACTTTACTGTTTGAACTCATTCTTTTTACATTTTGTTCTTTATTATATATATTATTTAGGTCCAGCATGTTTCCAAATTTTCAGGCACACTTTGTCGAAATAGATCCTTGGGTTGTTTCTGAAGTCCTGAGGCCAAATTTAGAATGTACGGGATTTCTTGATGTTTCAGTGATACATACTGTGCGCGTAGAAAGTTTCCTGGAACAAGCTGCAGCATCTCTAGGTATGCAGTTGAATGCTGCCTTCTTTTTTACTGTTTATATTCATTTAGTCCTTTAGCATTTGACTGGATGCTATTAACACTTGTTTAAGTCTATCTTATCACCTTATTTAAGTATAACTTAACAGTCCAACAGATCTTCAATTTTCCCAGTCTATTTGTTTAGTGGCATGCTCTCTTCAAAAAAGAAACCATCTTTTAAAAGAATCAATTTTAGAGAATATTATTCCATTACGAGTAAACCAAAGGTTTTTAAAGGTTAAAAAATATTGCCAGAGATACAACAGGTGAGCGTCAAATGGCTGTCCATACTGAAAATAGAAAATGTTAATGTGTTAGTCCATTTTTCTGGAGATTTCTGGAGAAACAACGGTGGTCTTTCAAGTGTTTTAGCAAGTTACTTTTGGGTATTTAGTATTTAATATACATTTTTGTCAAAATAAGGTTTGACACTATGGCTTCCAATACTCTGAGTGGCCTGGACATGATTCATACATCTTAACATAGCCAAGTAGGATAGTAAATGAAGATACAGTCACTACCTGACACTATAAATTCCCTTTTGCCTTTGGTTTCACTTTTAGAGTGACTAGGAGTAGTCTGGATGAGTTTTCAATAGAGCCTGTCAGATAGTGAAGTGAACATATTGATTTTTTTGTTCTTACTCATTTTGAATGGTTTAAATAATGTTTAACGGTATGGATCTTCCACTTGAGTTAATGTAACATACACTTTCTGAGCTATAGGAAGCATGCTCAATCCTATTGATAGGATCCTATAGTCAAACTGGAATAGGAATCCTATTGATAAAATTAGTGTACAGATTTTATCACTCAAAAAATGTATTACAGACGTTTTATTCGAAATTTTAGTACCATCATGGCCCCGATTACCGACTGTTTAAAACAAGAAAAATTCGGATGGACTAAAGCTGTGCTAAGACGTTTCGAGAAATCAAGGAGGGTGTGACAGAAGCTCCCGTTATGAGACTTTCAGATTTCATGAAAGCTTTCGAAATCACTTGTGACATCTTAGGCATTGGAATAGGTGGTGTTTTGAGTCAAGAAAAGTACCTCGTTACCTATTTTAGTGAAAAATTAAATGATACTCGGCACCGGTATTCCACCTACGATAAGGAGTTTTATGCGGTAATTCAAGCTCTGCGTTACTGGTGCCATTACTTATTACTAGGCCTGTCAATGGGTCGGTTCGGAGCGGTACAGGCGGTACCAGACCCGGACCCGTTTACCCAAGAGGGTACCATACCCGTCCCGTTTACCCGCGGGTCTAGAAGGTGGGTTTCCATACCCGACCCGACCCGCGGGTCCAAACCCGTTTACCCGAACCCATAACAAAAGGAAAAAAAGATATATAAACAAATACAGTAACAAAAACACATGAAGAGAGGGAAAAAAAACTTTTGTAAAGAGAAAGAAAACATGTTTTAATATCAATAAAGGATGAAATGCAATCAGGTGCAAGAGGTGGAGGGAAAAAATTCGATGAAAGACTCTAATAAAGAAACAAAAATTTAAAGCAAGGCCCTCAAATTTATTTGGAAAAATACAACAATAGGATCACTTACTAATTAACTAACAGTCTTCAACACTTAAAGTACAAAGAGATCATTTACTGATAGAGTCTTGGGCCGAAATCTCTAGGGTTTTAATTCTATTAGTATTATTTATATAATTATATTTATGTTTGAAATGGGTAAATGGGTAATCGGGTCTGCTTTAAGTAAAATCAGACCCATCCCATTTAATAATCAGGTATACGGGTATGAGTCCAGAACAGCCATTTCCATACCCGCTTAATCGGGTCGAGTTCAGGTCTGGACCCGACCCGTTAACAGGCCTACTTACCCGTTAACAGGCCTACTTATTACCACAAGAATTCGTATTTATTCAGACCATGAAGCTCTTTAATATCTCAACTCCCAAAAAAAACTGAATTCGAGGTATGGTAGGTGGGTAGTTTCTTCAAGATTACACCTATGTCTCAAGCATAAGGTCGGGGTTGAAAATAGGGTCGTTGATGCCCTTAGTCGTCGTCGCACCTTACTTTTTGTCATGAGTGAAGTGGTGGTTTGTTGAGAAAAATTAAAGACACTTATGAGTCATGTCCTGATTTTGAAAATATATGCATTGTCTTAAGGGATAGTTTGACTTATGAGGTTAATGGCTTTCTCTTGCAAGATGGATATCTGTTCTGCTCTCGTAAGTTGTGTATCTCTCGCACCTTTTTGAGAAAAATTTAGTTTGAGAATTACACGTTGGGGGCTTGCTAGACATTTGGGCGAAACAAAACAATTGAAGTTGTGAAACATCATTTTTATTAACCAAGCTTGAAGAGAGATGTTACAAGGCTTGTTGGTCAATGTCGCATTTGTCAACTCGCCAAGTAACGAAAACAAAAACACTGGTCTCTATACTCCCCTTTCATTCTAAATTGCCCTTGGCAAGATGTCAGTATAGATTTCATGCTAGGTCTATCAAGAATCGCAAGAAAGCATGATTCCATACTTATTGTGGATTGTTTCTCTAAGATGGCTCATTTTCTGTCATGTTCTAAAACTTCAGATGCATTGCGGATCGCTACGATCTATTTTGATGAAGTTGTTAGGCTATATGGGCTGCCCAAAATAATTGTTTCGGACAGGAATGTTGAGTTCACAAGTTACTTTTGAAAAATCTTGTGGTATAAAATGGGAACAAAATTTCAGTCTTCTACTGCTTTCACCCACAAACTGATGGACAAATTGAAGTAGTCAATAAGAGTTTGGGTAATCTGTTATGATGTCTAGTGTATGAAAATCTAAGAACATGGGATCTTGTGTTACCTACCGCTGAGTTTGCATACAATAGTTCTATCAATAGGACTATAAGAATGAGCCCATTTGAGGTAGTGTATGGTTATGAAACTAAACAACTTATAGATTTAATTCTCATGGCACCCTATCATACTAGGATGTCTGAGTTAGCTGCATCATTTGCATCGCATAATCTTGACTTGCATAAGGAGATCAGCAATTAAATTCAGAAAAGTAACGCGAAGTATAAAGCTTATGCAGATTTGCACATGAAGGCACATGAGTTTAACGTAGCAGACTACGTGATGGTTTGGATTTGCCCGGAACGTTATCCTTTTGATACCGTAAAGAAACTACGTGCATGCCCATTCAAAATTTTGAAAAAAATTAATTTCAATGCACATGTTGAAGATTTTTCACCTGATTTTGACATTAGTCCCTCTTTTAATATTGAAAATTTGATTGCTTATAAAGTTCCAAATTTTTCTCTGATAATCCTTTATTGGATGAGCCTTCTCATGAGCCTATTTCTGAAAGACCTTACCTCCACTTCCCCAAATACAACTCACCCATATGGCAAAACAAATTGATGAAATTATTGATGATTAGATTGTCTCTACTAGAGATGGTGGTTACCCATATCTTTAGTTCGTTGGAAATAACTATCTGATTCTGACAACACTTGGATTAATCAGGAGGAGCTCCAATGGTTTGACCCTGATCGTTTAGAGCACTATGAGAGCCGAAGAGGTTTGCATTTGACAGAGTCGAGTTTTTCCCAACCCCGAGGAAATGATGAGGATATCTCTGCAGGATTGCGATTCTACACCAGGAAGCGTCGTCACACTCTTTCAGTTTGGTTCGATTAGAGTTTGGAGATTCAAGCAATATTGGGCTGATTATCTTAGTTATTTGCTTTTAATTGTAATCTTTATTTATTTATTTTTGATAGTTTATTTTAGTCCCTATCGGTTGTGATGGGATATCTTCATTGATGTAGGCCTATTTTAGGCCAAGACTGGTATTGAATTTAGTAGTTTTAGATGAATTAAAATTGCTTTTAAAGCTTTGTAGCCTTGTGTGCTTTGGGTGAGAAACTCTAAGAAGAGAATCCCTATTGTGTTGGTCCCCCTTCAGTTCCACCTTGATTGGATGATCAAATAGCCCAGTTGATCACCATTGCTTAAAACCTAGATGTACAACTTGTGAACTTCATACTCTTTGCCAATGGATCTATGATTGGAAAATGCAAGTTTCCAACAAAAGGTCAAAGAGCATGGATTACAAGATCTTTGGTGTATCAATGTTTTAGATCATGGAGATCGATAGGGATGGTAAGATCATCCAATCAAAGTTGAAATTTGGTTTTCCTTTTTTTAATTTACTGACATCGGAGTAAATCTGTTACACATAGCTCTTACAATGAGATTTAATTCTTGACACGCACTCGCACACAGAGTGAAGAGCTCTTTCATCCTGCATATATCATGAACAAATCTTATGGTACTATTTGTATACAGTAAATAGTTAAATACTGTTTGCACACAACTCTCAATTTATTGAGATCTATTCTTGATATACACAAAATTATAAGAGATATTCAACTTATTGAAAAAGCTATCTCATTCTGTATTTATCAAGAATAAACTTCATTGAACTGTTTGTATACAGTGAATAGCTGAATATTGTATACGCATAGCTCTCGAGATGAGATTTATGCTTGATATAAAGAGAAATATTGTCAACTTAGCCAAAAGTAATTTTCCTGTCTTATATGCACTAGTGTAAACTTCCTGCGAAAAGTATGTTGTTTGACAATTGACAGTTAAGACTTTGGATGTTCAGTTTCCTGTCATAAGGGTCACAGTGAAATTAGGTAGGATGAATAAGGCTTGCTTTATATACTGAATACAGAATTTGTTTCAAGCAGCATGATAACCGTTTATTTGGTTCAGTAAAAACTCTTACCTTTTATCATGTACTTCCCTGATCTTCCTGTACTTCCCTGATCTTCCTCTAGCTTCCATTTGTTCTTTTTCTTTATGGAAGCTTCAACATATGAATGTTTCATGTAGGTAAATGTGGACCTTTTGATTATGTTAGTGTTACACCACCATACACTGAAGTGGATTACAGTACACTATTGGCGCAACTTGAAAACTCGCTGTTAATTGGAGAAAACTGCTTCATTGTGAGTTGCACAAAAGACTTTGCAGTAGAGATATTCACTCTGTGCCATTATCACTAATTAGATAATTTTCTCTTTGTTGCTAGCTTGTGGAGTATCCCCTTAAAACTCCAATGCCAGATTCTTGCGGACATCTCATAAAGGTTCTTTTCTGCCATTTTTTTAAGTATAATAGTTTTGGCACATGCACTGCACATGTAATTATGAAGGCCTTCATGGCAAGCTCAAATATTATTTTTCTTCATCCCAATGTTATTTTGTGTTCAAACAAGCAACCACTTGTGCTATTTTTCAGATATAATGGTATGGGTCCATCTCATCTGTGTTATAATTTCCCAAGGTGTGAGAATTAGGCAATCTTATGAATGACCATCTGCTGATCCTCAAAGCCGCATTATATATAGAGAGTTTTGGATATTTTGTTCAAGCGACAAGAAGTGACTCATAGAGTCACGTCTCTATAAAATTTTAAAGTGAATTAAAATCCCAAATATGCAAAGAGGTATGGTATTACCACACTTCTGTTTTCTCTTAGTGGCAAATACGAATATGAACTTAATATCTGTATCTGATAAAGGATATGGCACGTATTTAATTTATGTACTAATCAGATATTACTAATATTGTCACAGCCCAAAACCCGTAGTGGAATGAGACAAGGGTGCACAATGGGGTCATGTGTATGATAGAGGTGCTAAGCCTGTAGCACTGCATTCACATAGAAAATTCAAATGAAAAAAAATATAGCATGTTACATTCAAAAGTTTAGAGCAACATTACCACATAACAACACAATCACTGACTACTTTGAAGCTTCTACCTAGTGCACAAAAGACACGACTACTCTGGCCACTGAGCTATCATGACCAGGATATTGTGAGCTATTCAGTATCTGTAAGGATGAGAAAACGGTAAGGTGAGCTAGGGACTCAATAAGTACAACAGTTTTCACTAGCGGATCAGACAAATTTTGATAATATAATCACTACACTATTTTTACCAAGTAAGATGCTAAAATTACCATTTATAATTTGAAATTGTAAAAGTGTTTCCTGTCACATGGCATGAGATAACAAGTCTTGAAATCATGCTCTTTCAAAATTTTCCATACAGTGGACATGTCACTTATAATAGATAACATCCAACGAAAATTTTGCTTACACAATCATGATAATCACATATTTGTAATTGCAAAATTGCCTCACATGGAAAATTCTTGACTCACGAGAAAGAATTTTGTAACAGAATTATCACTATGTAGCATGGGAATTATTACTGTTAGGACAAAGGCCCATTAAGTTTGATGGGTATTGTCTAACCGTCATGAAACTCAATTCAACCCAAATGGGGTAACCTCTAATGGTGTCTCGGGTCTAATCAAGTAATCATATACTATGTAGCACAGACACTTCTATCATAGAACTGTGTTGTGTCCGAAACTTGTCCAACACGCGTGTCGGACACACTTGCCGTGTGTATTTTTTAAGAATTTACTACGTGTCCACAATTCCTGTCCATTTCAATGTTCCCGTGTTCGTGCAACATAGCATATATATATACATCTTTTTCCTTTCCAATATGGGACTAAATTTCCTTTTGCCTTTGTACCACTTTTGTCCTTTTTAACATGAGTGTTTGTGAGCCGGCTTTGAGACACAATCTTAACAATTACCATGCTAAGATTATCATTGTGTATTTATGGGAATGCGCATAATTACTTAATATTTACCTGGGGACAGATTGAACCTAACTTGTCATAGGATGCCATAAGCCACTTCACTTCCCCAAATAACACTTCACTTTACCTTATTGCACAATCAATATGATATGATAGCTTATATAACTTCACTTGCTCCACGGTGGACTTTTGAGGGTTCTGAAATGTTGAGAACGATAAACAGGACTTGCTCTCCATGTAAAACACTATTACTTACAAAGAGCATTGTTAACCCATCTCATTCACTTGCCCATAATTCAAATCACTTGGCGAGCATGTAAAGTCACATAACTTCTAATCAGATTTTAAATCCATTACACTATCACTCTAAAAAAGTAGCTTACTCATGACACTTCAAGATTTTTAATCACGCGGTATCAGCAAGTTCATTCAAACTCTATCAATAACACATTTCAAAATGCATTCCCAAACATCATTGTAACACTAACATACTTCACATTTGA